>JZLH01S0253514.1:10611-22978 GCA_001188425.1 Eucidaris tribuloides | reverse complement strand
TGTGAGACAAATTGTGCAAGGTTTTGGCAGGACAACGGAAATTTAGCTTTCGGTGAAAAATTGTCGCCGCGAGATCCCAACCCAGCCCAATTACTCAAAATCAATGATTGATCACGGCGTATCATGATATGTTCTGGGAAAAAGATGTCTAACCACCCTGAAACAAAAACCATTGCATATTGTAGCACGTGTTGTAGAAATTGTAGCGAGTCTCAAGGCATGTACTAGGCATTACTTGTGCTAGCGTGACCCAGGTCATACAAGTAATTTTAGGTTTCGTTCAGACTATTTGCTATCACACGACCTTTATGACTTGAGTGCTCCGAAAAAAACTGCACAGGGGTGAAGTGTCTGGGCCCAGCAATTCATATGCCTCCCTTTAGTCTCAACAGGGCTTGCAAAAAATTTTTTGACGTTTTTTTTTTATAGAACGACAGGGTAGTATACTCTTTCTTCTTACATGTTGTGTTTTGTTGCTGTAAACAAAAGATCTTTGTAATTTGTTTTTTAAAAATTTACGTGACGAAAGTCAGTTGTTTCTTTCATCATTGAAACATTAGCATAACAGCTCGCGCTGAGGACGAATATTTTGCTCCTTCTGACACAAGAGTATCTGCCAATACATGCGAGGTCCATGAATAAATGTTATTTACTTTTGCGAGTAATTCTGGTCGTTTGTGCCGCTTTATAGGTGTTGGATGTGTCGGACTTTTAGCGCTCATATCGCTGTCATTGATGCTTCAGACTGGGAGCTTCAATGGGATTTTTTTTGTACCATTAATGAAAGGTTGGCATTGGCAGAAGTACCTGTAACCTGAAATCTCTCTGTAGAGCTACCGAAGGTGAGTTCTGTAGTCATCAATGTAACAATGTGAGGCGGAGCAAAGTAGTGTTGCATGTTAAATGCAGGAAAACGACAAGGAGAATTCTGATCAAAATAGACATTCAAGAGTCTTTTGACAATTTTTATCATTTATGTGAGAATTGGTATGTACACACTAACAATGTTAGAAAAGTTCAAAATCCTTACCACAATAAAGCCCAATAGAGATGTGTAGGCTACGTATATGTGCTACGGTGTAAATGTAGGTTAAAGATCTTTTCACATTGTTTACTGTAGAAATGGTGCATAATACTTTTCTACAACTTGTACATTCCACAACGAGTTAGCATTTTTTCATAAGGTTTAATATTCTTTTGTTCGAGTTTTGTGACTAGTTACTTGTTAGGTCTATCCATCAACGACTACACGTTAACTAGTTTCATTCGTTTTCTCAAAGATTATTTAAACTGCAATTGTCTAAACACGAAACTTTTGAATAGAAAAAGATAGCTTAGCTCCGTGTTTTTATCATTTAAGTTCTCTTCTTTCTCATGTATTATGTTTTTGTTTTGTTCGTAGCAGGAAATCACGATCTACATTACAATCTTGATTGTTAATGGCTA
Source organism: Eucidaris tribuloides (assembly GCA_001188425.1). Lineage (NCBI taxonomy): Eukaryota > Metazoa > Echinodermata > Echinoidea > Cidaroida > Cidaridae > Eucidaris > Eucidaris tribuloides. Next base: position 21,532 of record JZLH01S0253514.1, on the reverse strand, counting down.
TCTTTCCAGCCGCATGATTGTACCTCTAGTGACCCATTATACATGTTCTGAGATATTCTGCCATATCTGAAAATATACTTGCAAATATCCTCTTCTGATTTTCTTTGATCATGTCAGAAAAATCAATGCTCTCTTAATCACCGAACACATACAATTTTCAGTCTCTTTATGGTGAAACGGTTAAAGTGGTACATTGCAGAAAATATTCAGCAACTGGTGAATTTTTAAACAATATTTTCAGTTGTTTGTGTCTGTTTTGTCTTGTTAGGAGTTGTGTGTTATGTGTCATGTTTATTAACCTGTTTTTAAATTTAATGTTGGCATGTTTGTGTGTTACGAGGTATGGTGGGCCACCTGGAAGTAGGATTTCATGTATCTCATATCTTTATATAACTTCTTTTTGGGTTTAGATACATGCGAGTTTGAGCGATGTAGAATAATTGATGTTGGAGTATTGTGTTTCGAGCTTAGATTTCTTCAAGCAGAGTTTGATTATGATTCTCAACTGGTCGGTGCATAGGCCTTCGGTTGTTTTATACACACATTACGCAAGAACACCGTCCAAATGCCGCACACTTTTAACTGAAAGTACACCAAAGAGGTGTGATAAAGTATATTGAATTAGTTATAGTTCATATTGTTAATTAATCAGTTAAGAAATTTATTAGTAACTTATATTTGTGTTATGTAATGTAATTCGTATTCTATTCTATTGAATTTTATTTTATTATTAAAGTGTTATATGAAATTATTTCATAGCAGGCCAATCCCATATATGACAACGACGCACGCGGTGGTGTAGCGAGGATAGCTGGCCCGCTTTAACGGAGGACACTTCTTGCGTTCCATCTTTTTTCATAGACCTCTGATAGCATTTATTATTATGACTTCTATATAACGAGGAAGATCGCGGCTGATCGTGAATTGCCGGCTATAGCGAAGGTAAATTCCCAGCGCTTATACTAAGCAAGCACACACAATGGACAATATAGCTCTGTTTCAAGCTAAGAGCATCTCCACGCCTCATCGGTGTACAGTAGCGCTAGCGGTGCGGCGAAGCGGGTTTGTGGCTGCTAAAAATTAACCCTTTTGCAAACGTTCTTCCAACACGGTCTGGCAATAGTCTTAATAGCATCTTTACCGCAACTTGTTACACTTCCTTGTTGAAGCAATCCCGGCACAGGGCCTGCATGGTCAAGCCCCACCAGCACATTGCTGCTGGGAAGAAGAAGTCAGGACATTTGAGTCAAAAAATGGCGATGATGTCTTCCTTTCCGCCCTTTTCAAAGTCCACCGACTTGTTTGGTCACGGAGAGAAGTTGAAATCATTGTTTCAGCTACATTTATGCAGTTATAGCTAGTTTTTTCAGGATTCACCCCAGTGCACTTATTTAGTTAAGTAATTTCAGTTTTTCATTATATATTTGGCAGAGAACTATGAAGAAAACACATTGCTGTTGGCTGGAAGAATTAATGCTTGGTGTGCTTTGGTACAATATTACGGTCCCACTATGCATTATATTTTGATGTGTGGTTTTAATCATGTAATGCTTTATAGCGAGCAAATCGCGCGTTAGTGCGCGCAGGAAAGTTTTAATGGGGTCCCACCTTTCCTGGTTATAATGCGGGGTTGGCCTGGTATTTAGCTTGTTTAGCCATCTGTTCTCGTATTTGTTATTATTTTTTTTCGTTCTTTATTTTCTCCTGGTAAAAAACTCGCGGGGGGGCGAGCATAGGGTTAGGGTGTTGTGGGGGGGTGTCATTGGACGTGGGGATATCTTTCGGGATGATGCCTTTTGTTAACTTTAATGGGAATGCTTTACACTTTATAAGGTTGTGCTGTTATATGAAATGTTTCTCGCTGCAAACTAGATAGTACCAGTGAGAGTCACTGCCACAATCACGTAGAATACGTGATGGTGTGGATAAGAATATTGCCAATTTACTTTATTATTCAAAACGTATTGTGGGTAGAGCAAGTGAGGAATTGGTGATTCCTATCTTTGAGTGAATGTATACAGTGGATTTGAATCGGAGCATTGCGTCATAACATCGGTTGAAGTAAGTTGGTACGTTTTCAGCACCCTTGTATATAGGAAATGTCATTGCGATTGACGACTTTAATTACATATCAAAACGGGTTGGACTATAACGACATTTTGAGGAAGAGAAAGAAAATAACGTTGCTGGTATAACACGAGGAGGAGAAGAGTGCAAGCATTAAGATTTTGATAAGAAATGGACCTAAATTCAAGTAACAGAGTAGTAAATCCATGGCCGGTCCCCCAAACTGCGACAGGGCTCCCCAAGATGTACTTGGGGGTCCGCCGAATGGGGAGCCAGTCTGCTCTCTTGAAAAAAAAGTATAAGGTCGACCCTGAGCGGTTATGTATGTAATATGTGTTAATAGTATTTATTTCATTTGTTTGTTCCTCTGTCTTGTGTTGCTTTTTATTGATTATTTGCTTTGTTGATTGCAACCACCCTGTCAGAGGTACGAATACTAATTATTTTATTTTATAATTTCATTTTTTTTGTTTGGCCGGGGGGGGAGGAGGTTGCGGGGGCGAAGTGGGTCATATGTTTACAAAAATGCTACGGTAGGTAGACGATAGAGTGAAATTCTCTGTTGTGCTTTCTGAGGCAGAAAAGCAGGATAATGGGCCCTTCTATATGTATAATTTATTTATTTTCTTTTAGAATCTGAGCTTGCTGCCCAGTTGAGAATTATTTTTTTTAGGAGACACACAGTGAGGGATGGCCTCACTAAGCGCAAGATTTGGCGCTGTACTTTCATGTATATGCAATTCGTTTGTTCCATTAGCAAATATGGTACTTTTGACATCGACAGCGCAGCGCGAGATGGTTACAGATGAAGTATTCAACATCGTCAGCGAGCATGATGTTAATATTTTCACAAGAGGGCATATTCACAGATTAACTCAAAGACACGTCCTGCTCAAACGTGGAATATTTTCACAGCAATAAAAACTTTCTCAGTCTCTGGTTCAAGGACAAGCACCAATACAGTAGTGGCGAGAAGAAATTCGCTGTTCGCAATAGCCCGTTACGATTATAAAGTATTAAATCAGTGTTATCCATAGGTAGCAGTCAATGAGCTTCGAGTTTCATTGTCAGCGCATTCACGCTCATTTCTTCTTTTACTGCATGGCTGAAACATATTTTTCAATCCATCACCGTACAGTAAATTGGTAGATATGTATATGACCTGATATTTCAAGCAGTTGGTTTAATCTTTGCAAATCGTTTTGTGGGCGAGTAACAAGAAACCGAAAATCTTTCCTGTCGTCGATGATACAAGTGTAATGAAAATGCCTAGTAAATTGCTTGAAAGGTAATATTCTTGAAATTTCGTTTTTTTTGAAGCAAATTAGGCAAAGATATATTTGTCTGTGAAATAAAATTACGTATGGGCGGTTTATGTGTCAGATGTTATTGCACTATTTTTCTTTAGGAAAGATGGGTTAATTCTTGCAAGAAATTTTTTTCCTGACATTTATGCATCAAAGAGTTAGTTTTGCTGACAGTTTCTATCTATTCATAAAGAAGAAGGTTTTGGGGAACCATTCATTGAACAAAAGAGTGAATATGTTATTCTTCAAAAGTGGAGCATTTATCTGTTTTTGTTAGGTGGAAATAGGAAGATTGACTATAAAGTAGTGTGTAGATAAATGGGAAGCTAGTATGTACAAATTTGCTACTGTTTTAATACGAAAATTAGACAAGGGATTTGTAATAGAAAGGAAATAAATGGATTTATGGAACTGCGCATTTTACAGAGTCATGCCATGGTCTTTGGAGGACAAAAAAATGTAATTGAGATGCGATTGACTAAGGTGAGCATGGTGCATAGAGCTATTGAGTCAGAAAAACAATTTTTACTTCCTACGGTTTGTCAGTCCTTCTAAAAAGACATACCGCTTTCTTAAATATCACAGTCTACAATGGACTGTTCAATTACAAGGATACAAATCATGTGCTTTAAAAAAATTCATTATAAATAAAAAAACAAAACACAAAAATTGCAATATTGTCTCAGTGTCGACAGAGAAGCGACCGTAAGAGATATCAATGATTTATCGTGGTTTTTTGTATTTTACTGTTTCTAATAAATGAAGTTAAGGATTTAATATTTTAAATTAACACTGTAGATTGATGAGAAGTTTCTATCAAATCAACCCAGTAAGTCACAGTTATGGCGTGGAGACAAATAAGTCAGTTGATTTATTGGGTGAAAACACATTAACATGTTCAAACAAAATCAGACTGAATAAATAAAAATGGAAAAGTCGATGATTTTTTGAGCGTGAAATATAATTTTTGCCAACCACACTACTCTCAATGTACTCAAGTTTATATTGATGCAAAAGCCAACCAATTTTAGAATTACTTCAGTGTTCTTGATGGGGGCGCGAGATTTTTTTTCTTGAAATGCTGCGGAAACTGAGATCGAGCTCCTCCGACAGGTTTCTGTACCCAGCATGACGGGAGCCGCCTAGAATAGCATGCCTTGACAAGTGAACTAAATGTTGCTCTCACACATCGAATTGTCTTGGCAGAATAGCAACAAATAACACTGTTCTTTTTGAACACGCTTCTTTCTTATAAAGCAACATTGATCTTTCTGAAAACAGCGGGGGTTCTTCTCTCTCTTCTTACTGCTGGATTCGTATGTCTTGTACTCTCCTAAGTGACATAGATTATATCAACATGATCTCTGTGCAGCTGAACTTGTTCAGAAACAAAAATAAAACAATCAAATATGGTTAAACATGCAAATGAACATGATATGAGTAATAGTTGAAAGAATTATGAGGGAGAAATTTCATCAAACAGAGTAGCTTAAGTTTGAAATTTAAGAAAAAAGATCAATTTAAATTAATATACGTTGGTACATAGCAATACAAATGGTATTGAATTAAAGCGCAAAGGCGAAGTGGGAAGGCGGGACGTGGGGGCCCCAGGGCCATCAGAGGCTGGGGGTGAGCGGGAGTGAAGCGTAGGTGCGGAGGAGCAAGAGGAAAGATACGTGAAGGGGAAGACGCGCGAAGCTGGAACTGGGCCACCACGCTACCGCGAGTAGGGACGCGCAGGCGAGAGCAGCATAGAACTTAAGTGCGGGGGACACAGGCGGAGGAGGCGAATTGGAGCGGCTGGGGCAGGAACGAGAGCTACTTGTGAAGGGGAGGGAGCGGGCATTGGGCCGGTGCGGGACGGAAGAGACGAATAATGTGCCCCCCACAGCGGGCCCACAACGCCCCACCCACGCGCCTTCCGCCCCGCCCCACCCCCCAGAATTCCCGGGCGCCCTCCCCTCTCTCCCACTTTGTCCCCCGCGCACCCCCACCCTCTTCTCCTCTCTCTTCACCCCCGACAAGTGATCGAGGCGAGAAGAGAGAATAACCACAGCATCGCACAGGCGGCAGATGTCCGAGACGCCCGCGGCACCTTGCTTGCCCCCGCTCGCTGCGACGCGCGACGGACAGACGCACGCTCACGTCGAAGCGCCGACTATGCGCCAACGCAGGGGGAAGTTCGGCAGCCGAAGGTGTCGCACGCGAGGAACAGGAGGATACCCACCCACACGCCCCCCCCTCTCGACACAGAGACGGGAAGGGAGAGCGGCGCATTCGGGGCCCTGGCGTCGGTGCCTAGGAAGAGAGAATACGTGAGGGCGACGCGGGACGCGGAGATTGGGGGGTGGGGAGGCAAGAGAGATAACCCGCTGAAGGGAAAGGCACGGAGGGGAATTCCGCCCGCGTCGGGCCCTTCCAGAACCCCTAGTGGCCCGTACCTCCGTGGGCGAAGCGAAACAGAAAAGAGACTAAGGTGACCCAGCCGGAAGGGCGCACGCAACGGCGGATTGGGCGGTTAGGGGGAAAGAGTAGACCATAAGTGAAGGGGAAAGAGCAGCCGGCGATTTGGGGCGACGTAGGGTTCCAATGCCCTTCACATTTGCGATGATGAGGCAAACGAGAGAATAATGCGTGATAGCGGGAAGTTGCTGTGATCCGTGGTAGATTTTGGGTCAGACGGATCAGGGGGAGAGAGAGATAATGGGAAGCGGGAAGGGAGGGGCATTTCGAAGCCAGCACGCGTGGGGAGGAGGAGGATAAGTGGAGGGAGAATAGCGAGACGGGCGTATTAGGGATTTCCGGGTGGGGGATGGAGAAGAGAGATAGTAGCAAGGGAAGGGAGGCGAATTCGGAGTGGCGGAGGCAAGAGACGATAGTGCAAGGGAAGGGATGGGGCATTGGGCAACCGGCTCGGAGAGAAGATCGAGATACAGTGAAAGGGGGAACCGGGGATGGGTCTGTGCTGGGGTCCGGCCCGGTAGGGGAGGAGAGGGATGAGGGTGAGAGGGGTAAGAGGTATATGCATGTGATTGATCTAATAACTGGAATGCGCAAAGAATGACATTATTTTAGCTTTTTTTTTTTATCAGTACGTAACATGGTGTTTTAAGTATGCATTCTATAATATAGTAAATCAATATTGTTGTGGTTTCTTTTGACTAAATCCAAGATGTTTTAAACTGTTAATGATTATCTGTGATATACTTGAATGTATAAATTGATATATTAAAATAACAATGCACTATTTATATACAATGACAGCAATATATGAGAATGAGAGGAAGAAGAGAAGATATAATAAACCTAAGTGATAATTACTTATACTACTATACTACTGATAATACTGACAATAATATAATATTAATATTAATTAATAATGATAATTATATATAATTAGTGATAATGTTGGATAGTTAATAATAGATAGTATAATAATATATGATAAATTAAAATAGTGATAATAATTATTAATGATTAGTGAAATATAAATATGATAATTAGTAATTTATATAATAAAGTATAAATAATAATAATAATAATAGTAATAATGATTAATATATATTTACAAAAAATCATACACATATGATTAGTAGAATCGTACAATTAAAAAAAAAAAATTGCAGTATAAGCCAATATAATTTGAATTACTTCAAATTTGTAAGATATAATAATACATTTCATTTGACCATTATCATTTCACCGTTGTCATCATCATTCATAATTTCACCACTGATACCATGTACATACATGAAGCCCATTATCATATCATTATATCAAAATCATTACCAATCTGACATCATACATTTATCATTGATTCATTACTGTCATCAACATCATCATATCTTCATTCCATCCATCCTACATAAATCAATTATCTCATCCCAATATATCATATCAAACCGCTTCTCTTCATACACTACAAATATATGATTGTTAATCTATGTATAAGAATTTTAAGCAATTTGGTAATGTATCAAAATTAGTATTATGCACTTAGGATTATTTACTTACATACAGTACTAGCAAATCTTGGACAGGTCATTCTTGTACAAAATGTCGTCATTTTCCCATATTACAACATGCGACAAGTATTTGTGTCCTTACATGGCCTGTCTTAAGAAGCCACATGACTATATTTCGAGTTGAACTGATACATTTACTTGTATGTGCACATGCACGCACATGTGTACATGTTCAAGTGACTGTGAGTTGAACTCTTAATTTTGTCTTTGTATCCACAGGTACATGTAAGTTAACATATTTTAGGGGCAGGAGACATTACTTTGTCAGGTTATCCGTCTTCTGTCCCTATACCCTAATTTTGAATGATATCCTGAATCTGTTGAATCTCTAGGTGGAATTTATGCCTCCACCGTGAACGGGCCAGAGGCATTCTGTTTTCAGGTAGTCTGTCCATCCGTTCATACACGCTAATCTTGTTGCTGTGATCTCTGGAAAAACGCCTGGATGGATTTTGATCATACTTGGCCCAAGCATGCACCGTGAGGTGTCAATGAACTGGTTAGATTTTGGATGGAATATGCCAAAGGTCAAGGGTCAAAGGTCAAAGCTGCCAATATTATTATATTTCTGCCAAGTGAGCAAGGTTAAAGGTCAAAGCTCAACAGTTTAATAGTGAACTTCATATTTAATGGCATAGTCTGGGAATAAAATAGTTCTGAGTGTCCAATGGTGATATGGTTTGGTGAAAAGTTTAGAGAAAGGTAGGGAAGTGTTTCTGCACATTAATAGGGGTCAATGGTCAAACATGAGCTCAGTACATTAAAGTGATAGGCTAACATTGTGGAGCTTCAATTTAAAAAATTGTCAAACTTTGATATCTGAGCTACATAGTAGTGTTCAAATGGGCAAATAAACATCCTAGAATACAAAAGTTTGGAAAGTTACACTGCCAATGGCAAGTTATACATGAATAAGCAATAAAACTCAGGGCGAGTTTTATTAACCTAGGTGTACACACAGTAAGTCTATGGGAGGAAATGGGCAAGTGAATCTGGTCAACTTATGATTTTTACTTTTTTAAAGCACTAAATAATCAATTTGGAGATACAGATTTTTTCAGGGCTTCATTTTTAGAGCGCTCACAAGAGACACTGGTAGCATCGGAGCATCCATGCGGCTCAGATTTTGTTTACTTGTGGTAGAAGTTTAGCCAATACCCTTAAGTATGTCTGGCTGACGAAGTTTTAGTGAGACTGCTCAGTCATGGGCATTAATTCCTGCACACTGAATTGGGAAGGAGTCAGAGTCATACCCATCGACTACAGATCAGTCATATTTATCTCCTTAATTCCAAGTTGTTATTGATATTTAATAATGAAATATGAGTCATCTTCGTGTATTATTTTGTACTAACACACTGAAATATGGTAACACATAATTTGACTCCACATAAAGGGGGTATGAGTCACTTCGTAACACAAGTAATATATCTAAATCCCACAGTTTGGGTGAAAATTATCCATACCCATTCACTTTGGAATTGTCCCAAACCTTCTTGGCTACTCTTCATGTATTAATTCATTACTTTCTAAAAGTATCCATGAGTAAACTTGTGTTAATAACCTGTACTAAATGCCCTCAAACAGGTGTGTTATCTGTATGTACATGTATAGCACTCTTAACTATTGTATGCACATCTAGTGATTCTAGAATTTTAAAATTCATACATTCATTTCACATACCAAATTTTGGTGGTTAACATAATTGTGTCTGTCCATTTTCACTTTGAATTCAACCCTTGTTCATCATACATTATTTACAATTGTATTCAGAGTCTATAAAAAAAAATATGTATAATGTTAAATCTCTTCTGAGATATGATAACTTCACAAATATAGTCATGTTTAATGTAGGCGTATATGCATGTTCCTTCTCAACTGCTTATCTCTGTTAATTCATATTATGTTGTAATGCTGACTCATATTGTCTTTCATATGAATTTGACTCCTTCTGTACACCCCAATGTGAGTTAGGTTAAAAACAAAATAATGATGGCTCTTTTGAAATTAAGTACCACACATGAACAGTATTGGGTAAATTAGCAGTTGTCAGATTTGATGCCTATCTTGGACATGAAAGAGGCAACAACCCTTTGCCCATTTTGTATTGTTTTCACTGCTGTGAATATGTGTGTGTGTGGTTTTTTTTTCATGTTGGCAAAAACATATGTGTACTAGGTAATTTTGCATGTAAAGTAGCCCTCTATTATGGTCAACTTGTATTGCTCCAGATTGTAAACATAATTGGACAAAACATTTTTCCAAGAAAATTCAGTCAAAAGTTACAACCTTTTAATCCCATTGATGAGGAGTGATGCAACCCCACCCCCCCCAAAAAAAAAGTTAGCTTTAATTTGTAAATACAATTGATAAAAAGATAGTCTTGACTGTAATGAAAAAAAAACATACAATTACACCATCATTGTATGTTATGTATTGATGCAATCATGCAGTACATTCATGTAGAAAGGAGGAAGAAACTACAGTGCTTTAACACACAGCCAAGGCAATTTACATTGCATGAAAAAGTTGTGTCTCCTTTTAATCATTAAATCCCGATCAAACAAAGTTTGAAGAGGGTAGGAATTAGCATATGGTTGGGTAGTCGGGCAGGCAGGCAAGTCAGTCCTTTGCAGACCAAACTCCATGTACTTCCTCAGTTTTTGAGCAATGCTTATGACATTTGGCACATTTCGTCTGCTGTTAATGTGATTTGTGGGGTCCCTAGAAATTTGACTTAGGCAAAGTTGACTGTATATGCTGTGCTAAAGTAAACAACATAGTATATGGAAAGTAAGTGTGCAAAGTCAATTTCTAATATAGGCTGAGATTGAGAAGCACTGAAATAGAGAATCTACATGGGCCGCTCAGTGGTTCACAGCAGCTTAGGGCAGCTAGAGTAAAATAGACAGGTAAGTGAACTATAGGGGTGCACTATGCTTTTTAAAGATTGTGCACCATTGTCAGAAATATATCTCCAACTACATATTGTATTCTCAAGAATGAACATAATTGCATTAACTACTGACATGCCTAGAAGTTTGGATGATTGACTATTTTGTGATTTTTCCATCATCATTTTGTCATTTTTTTTATCTTCTTGCAGTCGACGAGCTAATGACCCAGACGGCTACCCAGTCCAGTGTGAGGTTTCACCTCTTCTGTCATATGGCGGCGAGGTAATTTTTGCCCTATTCCTTCTTACTGGGGAAAACTCTTTACCTTGTAATGAATGTACTAAAAGTAGTAGTGATCATATTTTCAAATCCAGTTTTTTCCCTGTGAGGGAGTGGCCGGATTTACCTCACAATGTGAAGATTTAGTCGAGCGAAATTTTAGTGACCAGATGTCCTTCCTGACGCCAACCACAGGTTTCAGCAGTAAGCCAAGCCTTTGGTCAACCAAGACCATCTTGCAAGGCAGCAAGATTAAAACAGTAGTGGTGGATGGCCGCCATTGGCTCTCCAGAGCAGATGTCCTTATAAGTAGATTTTTTTTTGGGGGGGGGGGGGGNGTGGGGGG
>JZLH01S0253492.1:70244-85398 GCA_001188425.1 Eucidaris tribuloides | reverse complement strand
TCTTCTTCTTCTTCTTCTCCTCCTCGTTCTTCTTCTTCTTCTTCTTCCTTCCCGTCTTCTCCTTTTTCGCCTTTCTTCGTCTTCTCCTCCTCCCCCTTCCCCCTTCTCCTCCTCCTCCGCCGGCGCGTTATTATGTCGGACCGTCGTGTGAATGGACTGGGTTTCACTTTCACTAAATCAATCCCGACATTAGAATTTTGAAGAAAAAAATTCTTATATTACATACACTAATGGCATTACGTAGTGGTATGCGCACGCCTGAAGAGATGCGCATGCGTGGACAGTAATGTAAGTATTGTTCACTAAAGCCGTCTTATATTGGAAATAGCTGACTTAAAGCTTTCAGAGATAATGATCCATTAGCACCATCAACTCATTAATCAATTCACCTCTGGGCATACCGGGTTGGTTGTTGTTTCGTACAAAATAAAAACAACACCTGGTTTTTAATCATGTTCAAGTATCGCTTGTTCTGGATTGGAATTAGGGTGAGTATCGTATTTATTCAATTTCAATTAAGTAATTACCGTTATAATGTCGAAGAGGAATGACGAATCCAACGTTTGTATTCTCTTGTACTGTATGTTTATCACCACACTTTTTAATCTTCGCATCTTTTTTGTTTCAATAAACAAATTTCCCAATCTTTGCTGGGACGGGTCAAAACTCAGATTCTTTCCTCCAAATTAAGAATGGTTGGGAGGTGTGGATAAAATAATATAAACTTCATCCCATCGAATGCATCATTTTTGGCGTCACATAAATGAGGAAAATTGACCTTAACTCTTTGCACGCTGATTTAATTTGGAGGAAATAATAATGATGATTGTTTTTTTTACTTTTCTTTAAATCGACTCCTTTTTGTTCCATTGATACTGGTCATCATTCTTTAGATGTTTCTTGAGCATAAAGCCATTTGTTAGCTTTTCTAGTACAAACATAACGGAGAACTTTACAATTTTTACAACTTTACAATATTACAATTGCTGAATTAAATTGTACGAATGTGCAAAATTGCAACATTTGCGTGCAAAGGGTTAAGGTAAAAATTTGTGAATTTATCAATTTCTTTCCTCAGCCTTCAAAAAAGTGTTTTTTTTCAGAAACTTTTATTTCAAATGCGTTGCTGAAATTTAGCATTCGTCTATTATATGTGAGAATATTTTAGCATCAAAGTGTTTGCTTTTCTCTTTAACGATGTAAGTCTTAAAAAGCAGGGTCTTTACTTATTAAGCCTGAAATGGAAACAAAATTGATTTTGATAGATGACATCGTTGCATCTAAGATATCTTCGGACAAAGCTTTGAAGATTTGGGAATTAAATACTACAGTTACAAAAAATAACGGTTTAATCATAAAACGAGACAATAAAAGGGGAATATATGGTCTCGTTTAACAACTATTTAAATTTGTGCTTTCCAAACGATGTAAAATCTGACAGTAACGAATTGATTGGCTTTGCCAATCAGCCTTATAACCATGTGAAAATGGCAAAAATGGTGGTGTCCGTGCTGTATGAAGAAATTGGTCAGACCATGGGCGGAAATAGCTCTCAAAACACGAGGGGACACCGTCAGTTTCTGCCTGCCATTTTTCTTTTATTTGTTTACTAGTCAAATAGCAAGCCAAACAATATCCGACAAGGCGGGGGGGGGGGGGGTAGGGGGAGACAACGAGGAAAACACGTTTGCCTGCCGAATTTTGTTTTCCGTGCGAAACAGCAAGCCAAACAGCATCCGACAAGGCCATAATTATTTCGAGAAACAGTAACGGGGGTTTGTAAAAGACTAAATTCATGGGGCCATTTGATATTGTGTCCCCGGCCTGTCAACTCGATATCATTGTTATAAAAAGGTGAAATTAAATCTGCATTTCCATTTTTTGACGCACACTACGATTAGAAATGTAGGCATTGTAAATTCACGACGGTTTACATGATTCCAAGTATTGTGTATTTGTCTGTTTGACTTACTTCTAACCTAACACTTTGGTACCAATAGATCATGCAGTTGTGCTTTTGCAATTTTTGGCCTATTACAGTGTATTCACGTATTACAAAATTAGTAGGTGATTGCGACCAACACTAGACCCGTTCGTAAAGCACAAGCTTAATCTACAAATAACATGAAGTGTTTTAACGATAGAAAGCTTAAGTGGTATGCGCTTGTTATGCATAATTATGTAAAAAAAAAACACGAATGCATTTTCAGCAAATTGGACAAACCGTTAGCATCGCTGAATTACACAATAGCTGGCTTGGAGTAGAACAATGGCTCCTAATAGTTTCGGGGAGGTAATTCGTTATTCTTATATTACCTGCTCTACTCAATGAGGGTTAATTGACCGCCATTTAGAACATAGCTAAAAAAAACAGGCATCTTTACAAGTTGCAGGATCAGCTCATCTCTCACGTCAGTAGTATAATAGGAAAGACAAATTAAGCCTTCGTTTATGATGGCTCAAAGCGAAGGACATTTCAGAATCACCATTCAATATAACGATATTTGCTTTATAGTTCACATGGCATGTCCTTTACTCATTGATTGTAATGACAGCTGATGTAACGTGTGTCAAAAAAACAACAAATAATGTGCTTTTCCGCAAATATCAACTGAATACTAGATATGAAAAGTCTTAATCCAGTATAGGTCTGTACACTACGCTTACACACACATACACAACACACGCCGCAGGCGCACTCACTTACACTTACACTCACAAACTTCTCATGTCTTCTCCCCAACACACAAACGATAAATATTAATAAAACAGAAAAAAATCACTTAATACGTATTATGGCCCAAATTTTGATTTCACTACATATACATGCATTTGTATGTGTATTCGACCACACCGTCTTACATTATCCCACTCATATTGTTCTTTTCATCCTCAAGGCCCTTGGTATTTCCACATCCAATCTTATCACATCAATATAAAAAACAATTACTAATATCGATACAAGGCAGATATCTCGGAACAAATTCCCGAATTCAGCCTACATGTAACATTGATTATAACAATCAGTGAAAGCTTTTCTATAAATAATTTGAACTTATACGCACAAACACAGGCAATGATATGTCACGCGCGCGCGCAGTCGCACACACACACACACACCACACACACACACACACACACACATCAACACACACACACACAACACAGCACACACAAAACAACACACACACACACACACACACACACAAACACAAACCACAACAACACACACACACACACACACACACAACACACCACACACACACACACACACACGCTACACGCAACACGCACAACCAACATGTCACGCACACGCACACACTCCCCATGTTATTTAAATCATTTGTCGGTCGATATTCAACTCGCACAAAAAAATCACAAACAGCAAGTTTAATTTGTTTACAATGAAGTGATTCATTCCTGATCGCGGGTGTGTTGCAGCTTGTATTTCATATTCTATATTTAGATGTATCACGTTATTTCAATTCTTTATTTCAGCGATCTGGTCTATTGTATTTCCTATTGAAGCCATCCGAACATTTTTTTAAAAATATTTCTCATTATTTTCTATTATGTTTTCATGATGTAAAGCGTTCGGTTAAGAAAATAGTTTGAAGTCAACGAAAGGATTATTATTACCGAAATCTAATTTTAATACTTTAAAATTAATGTTGTCATGAACCTCATCTATTTTAGTATTCATGTATGGATGTTTATTTGATACTTAAATTTACATTATGGATCACCCTTTTTAGTTCCTAGCGTAGTCTTATACTATTACAAATTAAAAATATCAAATAAAGATAAATACAATAATAATAAAAAATAATTACATTGGTTTGTATTGCGCCAAATCCACTCTATAGAAAGTGCTCAAGGCCATTAAAGTGAAGTGAATAAATTGCATTGAAATTTTCTGGATTAATATCGATTATGCCAAACTTTTACATCGTATTTTTTATCGCTGTAGATGATTTCTCCTCACCTAGCTGATGAATGTGGTTGCTATTGAAACGTTGTGCAGGTAAGTATATCTCCCCCTCTCTTTCGCCCAGTCAGACCATTAAAGGTATGATTAAACAATGATCACAGAGTCACCTTTCAAAACTTCTAAACTACATAATCATTCATGCTATTCTATAAGGTCTAACAATGAAGCCACTTCAAGACGATCATTTATTGCTTTATAAGAAAGAAAATCTACGAGTACCTAATTTCACTATGTCCATCTTCACCGTATAAAGAGGACACCGGATACATAAGTCCCACGTGATGTTTATCTATACATATCTTTCCAGTGGCAGCATGAAGTTTCAAAGTTGGGTATTTTAGGATTTTTATTTGTCAATTCAAGCACTATTATGTATTTTTTTTATTGAAGCCCCACAATATTAAATAGCTTCTTTAAGTAAAAAGGAAAATGAGTCAGTACATTCTAATAAGATATACTGTGCAAGATTGAATCTCTTCTCTCAACAATAAGTTATATTGTGAGCAAAATGTGTTTTCTGCTTTTTAATTTCTTCTGTTTGCATGACAGGATGAATGAAATTACAGAAATACTACAAAAATGAGTTTTGGGCGAAAACTCCATATGAAGAAAATACGACTAATCGTTACTTGAGTCAATTTCTATCGTTAAATTGATTTCTTGTAAATACCGAGTCATAAATTGAATGCAGTAGTGCAAAATTTGATTACATATTATTATCAAATTAAAGAATGGTGATACTACTACTACTACTACTACTACTACTACTACTACAACTACTACTAACTACTACTACTACTACTACTACTACTACTACTACTACTACTACTACTACTACTACTACAACTACTACTGCTGCCACTACTATTACTGCTATCACTACTACTACTACTACGACACTACAATAACTTATAATAAGCTCAGTGACAAAACAATGATAATGGTAAGAAGAAAAAAAGATTAATAAAAGAGTAAGAAGGAGTATGTCACCATTTTCCTCATCTTCGTTTGAATTGAAATGTAATCTTTCGTCTAGGCTGCAACGGAAGATATGATATACCGTACGATTTCATCGCATCACCGGATTGTGGTCGAGCCCATCTCGCAGACAATTCGCCCATTCAACTAATCCCAAAATTGTGGACTCCAGCAAAGAGAAACAATACTTGTTCACGAAGTGGTATCATCATTTGCAGAATTCCCGGTACGTCATTTAATTGGGAGAGACAGATTTTGCTAGCTACACGGTGTGAGTCGATAAAAGAAAAAGTCAGATTAAATTTGAAATATCCCAAAATGGAAAAATAAAAAAATCATAAAAATGATGTCAAAGGAAGATAGCATATTAATTTTACTTTCATGCGGTGTATCGCGGATACGGTTTTTGGTCACATCTAGCTGCCCAACTTATGTAAAACATGTGAAAATTACTTTTGTCCAAGTTTTGATTTTGCACGATACATGCCATATCTAGTTGCCCTGTGATGAATGCTCTGGCCAATGTCATTATGTAACGTAAACTACGTAACCTTGGACCCCGACTTGGGCAAAAACAATTTTGCAATTTTTTTACATCCTTAACCGACTGAAAATGACTTCAATTTCAAATGAAAGTGAAGGAAATATGTAATCATTCTCGGATACCACTTGCATGATATCTCTTTTTTTTTCGATTTTGTGAAATTGGGGATTGAATCAGGGTTTCGTTTTATTGCACAGTCTACGCGTAAAATCAAATTGCGACAAAATGCATGATAATGTATCCGAATAATAATGTGCATCACATAACTAAATATCTAAATGTATGCACCTCTTTTGACTTGCTGGGAAATTGGCGTAAGGAATTTCAAACTTTTCTTTTTCAAATTTGTTGTTTAAATCTAAAAATAAATGGACGTTCATGTTTTTTACACAAATTGTGCACTATACCTTATTAATGTATGCATTTTTATGAGATCTGTACATTTACAATCAGCATATCAAAATGATTTGTTCTGCAATCAATGCGTTTTTTCAGTATTTTTCCAGTCAGCATGCTGTATTGAAATATTTTAATAAGTGAATCAATTTTAGTTATTTCCTGACATTCCGTAGTAACCTTTTTAAATTCACTCCATAGATAGTTAAATTGACTAGAAATGCATTATTCTACCATGATCTCACTCTTTGCAAAACAATTTCTTTAGACTTTAATGTATTTTTCATTTCTGTGCGTGGAAATCTCCTGGTGCGATTAATATAACAAATTGTTTTCCCCTAGACTGCGCCTCAGACCCGTGTAAGAACGGAGGAACTTGTGAGGAGACAAGGGATGCGTATAAGTGTCATTGTCCACCTCAGTGGATAGGGGTCAACTGTAAGAGAGGTAGGTAAGAATAAACGTTTGCCTCATCCATACGAGTATCCAGGGGGTATTTTGGGTGTTCAATGACAAACTGGACATGTGGCTCTCAGAATGCACAATTCTAAAACCCTATAAATAGACCAGTTTACTGATATATTCAATTTTACCACTTTCAACAAAGGTTATCACTAACAGCTTTGAGAGCTTGCGCGAGGTTTATTTGACATATCAACAACTAATGCACGCAAGTTGGATTCTAAGTATTGAAATGCACAGCTGCCAACTCTCCCTATTTCCAGGGACAGTCCCTACTTTTGACAAAAGAAAAAAGCAATTTTTACCCATTTTTTAAAAATTATGTTCCTATTTTTGCAACTATTTGTCTGTAGTAATGTATAAGATATTGATAAATGTTCCTATTTTCACATTTTTTAACCCTATTTTGTCCCTATTTTTGAGGATGTAGGGTTGGCTGGTATGAAAATGTGTTCATTATGAAGTGGCTTGTGAAATAGTTCTAGTTCGTTACTAGGCCCTATTAAAAACATCCTTAAACTTGAAAATAGTAAAATGGTTTATTGGATTAGGGTTATTTTCAAGGAGACTTGTCTCGGATAGTAGAAGTGCACTTATATCTGATCTTGATCTCTTCACATTTACAGAACAAACTGTACAAGGTCATCATTTTTTTTTTAATATTGTACACTCTTATACATAAAAATCGCCAAGTCTTCATTGTGCCACAATGGTAATAATGATGATGACTGCGATAATTGTGGCAATGACAAAGATGGTGGCGATGGGGAGGAGAAAAAGTGGAGAAGTGGGGAGGAGGATATGAAAAGAAAAATTCTATGATTTTTTTTAGGATGTAATGATATTATTTTGCTGTAATGATGACGATGGTGGTGATGATGGCGAGAACGGTGATGAGAGAAGGGAGGCGAAGGTGGGATGGAAGATATGAGAAGAATTATGACCATATGATGGTTTGGAATAACATTTAATGATGATGATGATGGTGATTATGCCACAGATAATTATAGTAGATGTGAAATGATAACGATGATGTATGATGACATCGATTGTTTACACGCCTTATACGAAAGTGTATGCAATTGGGTATGTGCGTATAATTATGTTAGTAAGTATGAGGTTTTATCTGTCTGCAGCGTGTCTGAAACAAGTGGAAGTGATAGCGCCCTCTTCGGCAATTAGAAATGCTGTTGTGACATGACATTTACATCAACGTCAAGGGCATAGTCTTAGCTTTCAAATGCCGTTTGTTCTGTTCAATTTGCTTGTTTTAAATGTTTAACCTCAAGATATGTTGTAAACTACAAAAGGGTGAAAGTACAATTGTGCAACTTTTATATGGCATGTAGTAAAAGTGGCATATTTGTGATTTTACACTTTTCTATTATTTTCATATCTAACGATCAAAACAAGCAAATTGAACAAAATTACGGTATTTGAAAGCTGAGACTAACTTCTTGATGTTGACGTAAGCATCATGTCCTTTTTATGATTGCTTAACATTGCGCTTTTCACTTGTACTTTTTTTTATTGAGACGCACAGTATATGACTGCTGTTACAAAGGAGTAATGCATTTTTCTGAAAATGACAATATTACAGTAAGAAAGAATACATAGGACAGAATACAGTCCGCCTGTTCATTTAGTACTGATCAAATACATGCCATAAATAATTTCTCGTATCCACATACTGGCGAAAGCCATTGATAGCTTTGTATTTATATCACCGTTATTCGTTATTGTCACAACAACAAAATATCCTTGTATTTTTCATATCCTTGGCTGGTGAGGATCATAATGCATTACTCATGAATTTTATAAAGGTGTATTTTTTTCTCGGGTTTATCAGTTAGTATTTGGAGTTTTCCCAAAATTTTTAAAACTCTTCTAAAATTGCACCAGCCAACAGTGTCAATAATAATCTGGAAACTTTCGTCACTTTATTTCCTATCAGGATCACAAGCTAATGACAACTCTGATGACGTAGCAATACAGACGGATCATCCAACCACCGCCCGCAATGTACCTACACATGTACCTACCACGCAGGCAGCTTCTCACACGGGAAGGACTACTGCAGATCTGCCACCCAATATCCATGATGTATCTACCACTCGGACACCTATTACCACGAAAACAACAAGTGTGGATTCGCCAATCATTACCCATAATACATCAACAATGCAGACACCACCTGCCACGGACACGAGAGCAGATCCGCTAACCACTATCCGCAATACACCAACCATCAACAATGCAGACACCACCTGCCACGGACACGAGAGCAGATCCGCTAACCACTATCCGCAATACACCAACCACTCAGACACTTACCACGATTGAAACAACTACCAGTGAGGATCTGGTAACCATCTACCACATTGCACCAACCACTCAGACACCTACATTTGTTGCAACGACTACCAGTGAGGATCTGGTTACCACTTACCACATTGCACCAACCACTCAGACACCTACATTTGTTGCAACGACTACCAGTGAGGATCTGGTAACCACTTACCACAATGCACCTACCACACAGACACCTACCACTGTTGAAACGACTACCAGTGACGAGCTGGTAACCACTTACCACAATGCACCTACCACGCAGACACCTACCACTGTTGGAACAACTACCAGTGAGGATCTGGTAACCACTTACCACAATGCACCTACCACGCAGACACCTACCACTGTTGAAACGACTACCAGTGAGGATCTGGTAACCACTTACCAAAATGCACCAACCACGCAGACACCTTCAATCATTGAAACGACTACCAGTGACGAGCTGGTAACCACTTACCAAAATGCACCAACCACGCAGACACCTTCAATCACGGAATCTTCTGTAAGTACGGAACCGCCAGCCGCTACCTACATTACCTCTCAGATATATTTTACCATCGAAACCACAAACGTGGATCCGCCAACCACTACCTACAATGCACCAACTACACAGACACCTTCTGTCACGGAAACGACTCGTGCGGATCTCCTATCCACTACCTCCTACAATACGGATGCACCTTCCAGTCAGAGAGCTTCTACCTCGGAAACGACTAGTGCGGGTTGGCCGTTTACTACTTCCCACAAAGCACCTATCACTACACCTTCTACCACCGAAACTAATGTGAATCCGATAACCACTATCCACAATGCACCTAACCCTCAGATACCTTCTCCCTCTCAAATGAATGCTAGTACGGATCCACTTCCCAATACCTATAATGAACCTATCATCCAGCCAGCTATGGCGGAAACGACTAGTATGGATCCGCTTATCACCGCCTACAGAGCACCTACCACGGAATCCACTAATGCGGATCCGTTAACAACTGTCCACAATGCCCCTACCACCCAGACACATTCTACCACTGAAACGACAAGTGCGGATCCACTAACCACTACCGACAACGCACCTACTACTGAGATAAGTTCTTCCACAAGAACCACTGCTAGTACGGATCTGCTAACCACTACCTACAGTTCACCTACCACTCAAATAGCGTCTACTGTCCAAATGGCTACCTCTGCAGTTGAACATTCTGCACAAGGTAAGTAATTTGGTTCTTTATTACAAGAAGCATCCATTCCCATTGTCTTGACAAAAGAGAGGTTGAGTTTATGCTGTGAAAGTTTCTAACCTTCTAAAGCTACTTTGGGGGATTGAATTGCATGAAATGTTTCAGGATGTAAACGAATTTCAACTGTACGTCCTGTCTCAAAATTCTTATCAAATTTTTGGCATGTTCTCTGATAGTTTGAATGAGCTGAATTTAACACCAATGGTGTGAAAGATGTTACACAGTATCTGGTATTTGAGAACCACTCCCTTGATCATCTTCTCTGACCATTCGATGTGTTTCATGCTTCGCCAGTTCACCACCTCCACGTCTCAAAACTTTCAAGGCAGATCTTAGCGTCCATGTTTCCAATATATTCATTTTTCCTTTTCATTTCATATTATTTTTTTATTTCCACACATATAAAATATTCAGCATATCTATGGAGCAGAACACCCCATCAAACCAAGATTGCTAATCTCCTTTCGCCAATTTCCTATTCAATGATACTACGTAAGTTCTTCACGCTTGCAGAAAGCTGTTGTAATGTCCTTGTTAAAATTTTCCTCCTCTGTTTGTAATTAAATCGAGCAATCTTCCACACAATTTCGGCTAACACTCAATGCTTACAAAATGGTCATTAATCTCAGTATAAATGGTCGTGTATATTGGTCACTCCCCAGCACCACTGTGTCCAACCGAATGGACCCTCTGGAACAAGAAATGCTACCAACTATCGGCGAACGGCCAGGCCCTGACATGGGAGCAACACAAGATGGCGTGTTTTGAGGAAGGAGCGACCATGGTAGTCATTGACTCGGCCCAAGAGAACGAGTTTATTGGGAATAAATTCCAACGGTCACCGGACATCTGGTTAGGATGCACTAACGGAGACACTCCAAGGCAGTGGCACTGTTTAAATTCGGACGCCTCGTGGACAGAGACAGGTTCAGAGGGTTACTGGAGTAAGTTTAGAGAAAATTTATGAAGTTATCCTCGTTCCTCTTGTAAAGGACACCGCACAGTACACAATTTTCCGTCGCACGACCGACCAATTTGGATCTGAAATAAATGAGCGTGTACGAAATCGGTTTTTTTTTTAAATTTCGGATCCAAGTAGGTCAGTCATGCGACGGAAAATCGTGTAGTGTGCGATGGCCTTAAGACATCGTAAAAACAACTCGGACGATCTCAGGCTACGCCAGGCGTGGTGTTGCGAGTCGAATTTTCGTTTTGACAATTGATTTAACATAGTAACTAATTGCATTATCTCACACCAGTAAATGCCAAAATTAGGTACAGCAACTTCTGTGTTTCAATTGACACGATAACAGTTAAGCCCAACAAACATGTGATTAGGTTAAGGCTACGAGGATTATGATGATTATAGACCTATTATTATATACAGTGTGGTTCCCCCCCCCCCAAAAAAAATGGTTCAATCGGAAATTATTATTTTTTTAAATATGTGAAAATCATATATAACGTAGTCAAGTTGGGTATTGTCATAAATCTGAAAGACTTTACTTTCAAGTGCAATTTATTTGTGTCAATAGTCAATACTGAGATATATTGAATTGGAAACTAGCGTTGTTCCTGGTATACTGTTCGTGCTATACATGTACACACATGGTTCTTTATAACAACAAAGAAACTCACAGAGAGTGTGAAAAGTTTTGTGTACTTTTTTAATTTACCCTCCCTACTCAAAAGTATTGCAACATAAACTATAACGCATGGATTTTGAGTTGAAGGGGTCTTTCTATTATGATGTCCTAATGAAGTTTATCATTGGAAAATAACAAATTATTCGAAAGGAAATCAATGAATATAATTTCTCCTTTCTTCTCCGAGGCGGAGAGATTATCAAATGCAGCGCACCCACGACAGAGGGGCTGGAACACAAATATTTAACATTTTTCGCCTCCCTATAGGAGTGGGATGTTAATTCTCACTAGCACTGTATTTCGATTTCATATATGCCGTCAAACGGTTTTGATGGTTTGGGAAAACTTCCTGCTAACAACAAATGCCAATATTTTTCTTTGAAGCTGTCTCAGAAAGAAGACACCACGCCGCGAAGAAGAAAGCGCCTCATATCTTCATAAAAGAAGTGATATAGGAGGATACGCTCCATATTTTAGGCAATACCTCTTCAAGTTATAATTTCTTATTCTGTCTGAATTCTAAAGGCTGTTTACTATTGTAAACATCCTAAATTTTACTGTCATGCGACTTTATTACATTGGATACAAAAATCATCTTGAATTGGTAGCCGTATTCTCCTATATCACTGTCTTATGAAGATAAGAGGTGTTTTCTTCTTCGCGGCGTGGTGTCTTCTTCCTGAGACAGCATCAAAGGAACATATTGACATTTTTTGTCAGTATGAAGTCTTATCAAAACATTAATACCGTTTGACGGCGAATATGAAATTGAATTACAATGCTAGTGAGAATTAATACCCCACCCCTACAGGGAGGCGAAAAAATGTTAAATTTTTATGTTCTGCTCAACTGTCGTGGGTGTGCCTGCATTTGATAATCTCTCCGCCTTGGAGAAGAAAGGAACAATTAAATTCATTGATTTCTTTTCAAACTAATTATCATTCTCTAATAATAAACTTCATTAGGACGTCATTATAGAAAGACCCCTTCTACTCAAAATGCATGCATTATAATGTATGTTGCAATAATTTTGAGTAGGGAGGGTAGCTGAATGAACATATTTTTTTTTCAGAATGTATATTTCTAATTTCAAATGACAAAGGGCCTACAATGAATGAGACTAGCATTTAGAACACATAATTATAAATGTCTTAATTCATTTACCCACAGACTGGAGTACAGGAGAACCCAATGATGATTCAAGTCCTCATGCATGTGCCAGACTGACTTCGATTGGCAATTATCAGTGGAAAGACTGGAGCTGCGACTATCCACGTCTGTCAGTTTGTGAGAAGGCGGTGTAATGTGAAGAGTTTTATAGCAAAAGTCAGTATATCCATTTTAGTCAAACTGAGATAAAAGTCATTTTTTTGCTGTGCAAATGAAGAGCTTAGTTCCAAAAGGCGCTAAATCCATTTTCACCAAAAATGAGTTATTGATATCAAGCCATTTGGTACCTACTTATCTTGTTACAGTTCAAAATTGGAAGTTAAATTCCACGAGCAAGTACGAAATATCTCTGGTTTTAGTTTTATTTTTCCATAGACCCGTGTACAAACTCGGGCAAAGAAATGCAGTTTTCTCCGAAGTTGCTAAAGTGGATTTAGCGCCTTTTGGAACTAAGCTCTTCATATATTTCCTGAACAGATATATGATTTTTTACGTCAGTGGTGTTGGTAACAAGCTCTTCAATATAGAGGCATGGTAGAATCTCAATAAGTTTAATACTTATATGTAATGATTATATTATGTGGAAGAGTGTACTTATCTACATAACTATATATAACATGATTGAAGAGTGTGATGAAATTAAACATAACGGCCTGTTCTGTAAGTTAATGACAATATCCTGATATAACAGTCCATATGTGGAAACAAACTCGTATCGACATGCAAATGAAAAATAAACAATCTGAGGAAGGAAGGGACGAAAGAAAAAAAAGAGAAATAATTAATAATATAAGTAGGAAGTTAAGTAATAGAAGCGACGTGAAAAGGGTTAGTGATTGGTGTGGAACTTAAAGAGCACTAATATAACAGTGTTCCGTTTAAAAAATCTGCAGCTGCATGATTCCGCATGCTACCAGTGTTCATCTGAACATTGGCTAAAAATCGAAGCTCTAAAAAATTGCAGTTTAAAACGCATCAGTAAGTGCTTTCAAAAAGTAAAAATCATTGAGGAGACCATTCCAGCTTTCCCCCATAGACTACTGTGTTGGCAGGATTCCTTCCGCTCGCGATAGAATTTATAGTGCGCAATTTTGTATCTGCCA
The DNA here is from genome assembly GCA_001188425.1 of Eucidaris tribuloides. Taxonomy (NCBI): domain Eukaryota; kingdom Metazoa; phylum Echinodermata; class Echinoidea; order Cidaroida; family Cidaridae; genus Eucidaris; species Eucidaris tribuloides. Next base: position 71,518 of record JZLH01S0253492.1, on the reverse strand, counting down.
CATATCCAAACTTTTGGGTCTAAGTGTATTATTTATCCATGCCAAACACTACCAGAATATGTTCCAGATAAGCAAGGTTGAAAATTTTTAAATAAGGCTTCCATACTGTTATATAGTGTCTTTAATAATTTGTACTTTTAATATTTCCGAAGTCAAAATTTCATATAAAGTGTAAATAGTCGAAGTAGCTGACGTAAAAGGATGCTTCACGAATTTGAAATATGTATCAATGCCTGATGAATCATCAGAATAAATATTGAATTTGCCGAGTGTTATTTGTTCGTCGTCTGTAGTCATCACCTGCGATTATTCCTGTTATATCAGTGTGTCCCAGAAAAAAGGAAAACCGCGATTTCATCGCAAAAATATCTATCATACATGAATAGATTCTTCAATAAATTGAGGTATATTGTGAAGCTCTGCTCCTCTTCTTTCATTGATATATTACTTTATCAAATCCGTTCACGCATAATTGCACTAAAAACATGGATATTGGTGCTACCAAAATTTCATTGCACGCGCATATTCGCATCTTTGAGTCGCATTTTCATGGGATAAAAATGTAATTGTTTTTGAAAAATAAAAGCTGACGTAAAATTCAAGAATTTTTCTTTATATTACACTCAAAAAAAAAAAAAACATGATTTTGTATGCGCGGGAACAAGTAAAATTAAACATGCCTGTTTAGCATGATTTTTTAAATCGAATTAAATTTGACAACGAGAGGTGAGCAGAACAATAAAAGTTCACGCACGGCTGACCTTCAACATAATATCTTGCTCGGGGACCACATATAGGCTCGCGAGTCATGTAGTAGGGGTATTTATTGCCTTGCTGGGCCATTCCGAGAAATACTATTATGAATCATTCGGAACACCTTCTGAAGCAAGCATCATATTCAAATTGTCTTTCTCATTGATGCAGACGCTAATTTTTTTCACAAATGTGGTATCATATGAAAGAAGATAAAATCAGCCTTTTCAATTAGGTACCCTTCATGCGAAAACTACTCAGAATACATTCAGCATGAAAGGTTGAATATCAATTTGCTCGTGCAAATGATTTTATATCCGTGTCCGCTTCTGATTGTCTTTTGCCTCAGCCATGCTGAATGGGAATTCTATGACCGAGTATCAAATGTAAAGGAGGAGAAAATATGCTTTCCAACCATGTACAACTTATTTTTCATACTTGTTTTTAAAATATTGAATTATCTTCATCATCTCGTTTCCTATTTTACTGGACACCACTGTACTGTGGCTGATTACGACATT
>JZLH01S0253492.1:57717-70219 GCA_001188425.1 Eucidaris tribuloides | reverse complement strand
TGTATGCTATTTTTTATGAGATCTTGCTAACATTTACAATTCAGCATATTCATAAATGATTTGTTCTGCAATCAATTGCCGTTTTTTCATATTTTTCAAGTCAGCATTTGCCTGCTATGAAATATTTAATAAGTGAATCTAATTTTTAGTTATTTCCTGACTATTCCTGTAGTAACCTTTTTAAATTCACTCCATTAGATAATTAAATGACTAGAAAATGCATTATTCTACATGATCTCACTCTTTGCAAAACGATCTTTAGACTTTAATGTATTTTCATTCTGTGCGTTGGAAATCTCCTAGTGCGATTAATATAACAAAATTGTTTTCCCTAGACTGCGCCTCAGACCTGTAAGAACGGAGGAACTTTGTGAGGAGACAAGGATGCGTATAAGCTGTCATTTGTCCACCTCAGTGGATAGGGGCGTCAACTGCTAAGAGAGTGTAGGAAGAATAAACGTTTGCCTCATCCATACGAGTATCCAGGGGTATTTTGGGTGTTCAATGACAACACTGACATGTGGCTCTTCAGAATGCCACAATCTAATCCCTATAAATAGACCAGTTTTACTGATATATTCAATTTTTACACTCTTCACACAAAGCGGTTATCACTAACAGCTTTGAGTAGCTTGGGCCGATCAGGTTATTTGACATATCAACAACTGAAGTGCACGCTAAGTTGCGCTTGCTAAAGTGTATACTCTAGTGATTTATTGTGAGACATCGTCTACACTGTTTACACATCACGCATACTAATGATTTGTTCTGCAACTCTCATTGCGTTTTTTCACGCTAGTTAGTTGTCAACGCTCAGGCATCTCGCCTCACTCTTATTGGTGTGACCAATATTGTAAATAAGCAATTTGTGACCACATTTTTCAAATTTTAGTTTAATTCGCTTTTTGATATTCCCTTATTTATATTGGTCCCCACATCCTCCAATATTGAGTTAATCTGTTAAATTAGTAATGTAATAAAGATATTGACATAATATTAGTTCCCTCCTCTCTCTCTCCTTCATTGTTTATCTACACTCCTTATGCTCATCTAATTGTTCTTTCAGATACTCTTTTAGAGGCGTATTGTTTCATTTCTTCGTGCGTAGGATTGGCTGAATGTCTCCATAGTGGCACTGATTAATAGTACATAATCAATTTATGTTTTCCCCTTGAAGGACTGCGCTTCTTGGACGCCTACTCGATTACCTAGTCTGTATATAAGCAGGACCGGTCACGTGAAACTTGTAAGAAAAGGAATAGCTTAAGGAGAATCGTTCGGTAAAAATTAGTGGTCAATGTGCCTCTCTACTATGTGATTGGAAGATGGATGTATTGGTTCGCATCAAAGAGCGTGTACATATGTCAGTCGGCATTAGGGTAAGAATAAGACAGTTTGCTGTCCATCTTACTATTATACTTCGCATATGCCAAGGGTGCTCTTGATTACTTCTTTTTACATGTGTGACAGAGAATCAGTGATTCTGCATGAACACAACAGGATCTCGGACATCATAGTGGTCTCTTCCTCTCAGTTAATAATATTGGTCATCACCTCTCTAAAAACTCCTATAATTAAAAATCGACCTAGAAGTCTCTCACATGTGTGGTACTGATTGCACATCTACAATATTTTAGGTCCACTATTCAAACAATAAATGGGATTGATGACTGCGATAAATTTCTCGATTAAGGGCCAGATGTTTCAGAAGATGAGCTTGCGCGTGGACGGATGGGGAGTGTGTAGAAATATTGAAGTGATATCAAGACAGACTAATTGACAGCTGCGCGCGCAAGTTGGGAGGAAGGATATTGAAATGAAAACTATTCGTATTAATTTTTTTTAGGCATTGATGTAATGATAAATTGTACCATAGTTTGCCTGCCAACCTCTCTCTCAACCTTGATGTGTGTCCGGGGTACGCGCTAGTGTGATTGATGCGCCCTACTTTTGACAAAAGAAAAAGCAATTTACCCATTTTTTGTAGAGAAACATTTGTGATGCGATGATTATTGGTGCGAGGCGAACGTGATTTTGGGTCTGGCATGTAAGATAATTGAAGTTCGTTTATAAAAGGATAATTTATTGGACCATATTGATTAGAGTTATTGGGTTCTTTATATTTATCCACAATTTTTATTATTATGCTTCGTAATTGTTGCTTGTGATCTACTGTACTCTACATTGAGAGTTAATTATAGTTGCTGGAGATGTTGTTGTGCAATGGTATGAAATCGGAATGAATGTTGTATGGATGACTTCATTTCATTGTAGTGATTTATTGACTAGGCCGTTCCTGTGATTAAACGATATAGTTCTCATGCATAAATTGTTGTCATTGTGGCTGTACTATATTAATGAGTGCTTACACTAATTTAAAGATATTCAAATGCCGCTTTTTATACTGTGCAAATTATGTCAAGATCGCGGTATTTTATTCGTGGAATTACAAGTGGGTGATAGTATGTATTCATAGACGGGCAGCCCTACTTCCTGGCATTAGTAGAATTCGTCGTGATTTTTACGCTAGAAAGTGACTTATATCTGGCCATCTTTCATCTCTTCACATTTACAGAACAAAGCTGTACAAGGGGTCATCATTTTTTTTAATATGTTGGTTGACACATGACCTTTCTATACTCTATACAAATCAACGTCTAAAAAATCTCCGAAGGTGCATAGTCTTAGCTTTCAATGCCGTTGTTCTGTTATTTGCTTGTTTTAATGTTACCTCAGCAATAGAGTAGACTCGAAAATTGTCGAATATGTGCCACAAATTTACAATTGTTAGCAACTTTTAGGTATAATTAAGTTGAGTCAGATTGGATCTTAGTGACAGAATGATTGGCATATTTGTGATTTTACACTTTGTCTGATTAGTCTTTTTCAATATAGATCTAAAAAGCTCGGATCGTGCAGAGAACCCAAGTGCAAATGTTTGCAACAAGAAATTAGCGAGAGGATATATGTGAATGCTGAGAGCCTAAACTTACGTTGAAGTGCGTGGAGTTGTATAGGGACGTAGATAATGGACAATCATGGTAACAGAACTTTTTTATCGATATTGGATTTTTTTCTCTTTGGTGCATACGTAGATGCATGACTTTTTACTTCTTTTTAGCCTTTTTTTATTGAGACGCACTGATAAGTATAATGATGGCACGATAGGTGGTGATGATGGCGAGAACGCGTATGACTGCTTTGTTTATGCAAAGAAGGAGTAAAATGGGAGTTTTTACTGAACATATGAGGAGATTGATGATTACGATATTGTAAGAAAGAATGCAATAGGACAGAAAACGTACTTATGGGACATGATCAGGTCCTGGCCGTCTGCTTTCAGTTTAAAGTTATACTGAACTCATTTTAATGAAATGTAACATTGCGAATATAATGTAATTTCATCGTTATGCCACAGTTTGAACTGTGCCGAATAATGCCACAGATAATTATAGTAGATGTGAATGATAACGATGATGCTATTGATGACATCGATATTTTTACGCTTATACGAAGTGTTAATGCAATTGGGATATGATGCGTATAATTATGTATAAGTAAGTACTTGAGGTGTTTTAATCTGTCTGCAGAACGTGTTGAAACAAGTGGAAGTTGGATAGACGCCCTCTTCGGCCAATTAAAATGCTGTTGTTGACATTGACATTTAACAATCAACGTCAGGGCCATAGTCTTAGCTCTTCAATGCTCTCGGATAGTTTGTTCTGTTTCGACTTTGATGTTTTAAATGTATTTTAAATCCCTCGGATATAATTATTATTCGTGTTTAAATTGATCTACACAACAAACTGGCGTGAAAAAGATAATAATTGTTTCCTGCCCATAGATTTATATTTTCATATCCTTTGGGCACTTGTAGTTAGAAGGGTGCATAATTTGATGTATATATATGTACACTTTCTATTATTTTTCCATCTCTATCTAACGATACATGAAACATAATAGTTAAAATATTGAAAGGATAGAAATTTACAGGTTATTTTTTGTCTAACCTGGTTTATCAGTTAGTATTTGGAGAATAACTTCTTGGTTTCGCTCTGCAAAATTTTCTGTATAAGACAAACTCATCTGTCTTTTTTATGAAATATGCTTTGTACACATTGACAGACTTGTCCTCACCTATGTACTTTTTTTCTTGAGGACGCCCAACGCGCTGTCAGATAATAATAATTAGATCATGCGAGACACCCTTTTGCGTTCTACTTTATTATCCTATTCACAGGTTCACAAAAGAGCTGAGACAAACTCGTGATGGAAGTAATGGCTACTAGCTTAATCTATGAATGAAATATTTAGCAGTAAGAAAAGCGAGATACATAGGACAGAATACAGTCATCGCTCTCAGTATACACCATATCTCCGATACTGCCTCACGCAAATGTACATGCCCTTACACAAATTGTAATTTCTCGTACCTACCAACCGACTACGGTCGCCATTTGAAGCCACATTGATCTGCCTTCTGCTATTTAACTATTACCACCGTTATTGCGGGTAAGTGTTGTCACCTACTGCAGACATACTGCCACAAACAATATCCTCATAGTACCTATGAATTGTTATTCATCTAACCACTTTCCCTTGACGACCTTGGTGTTCACAACAGAAAACTGACAAATTGATCTGCTATGTGGAGAATTTATTCGTCACAAAATCGGTGTATTATTTTTTTCATCCGCGATGTATATTACTCAGTTAGTATATCAGGAGAATTTCCCCGACACAACTCTACCTCTTTTATAACACCTACTTCTAAATGTCACCAGCCACGGAGTGTCAATAATAATCTGGAAACTTTCAGGGACCTACCTACTTATTTTCTATCAGTGGATCATCAAGCTAATGACACCACTCTGATGAGAGTAGCGTTAGAGTTCCAACGTCCCTCTAACACCAGCACGGATCATTCCCAGCAACCCACCGTCCCCGCCAAATAGTAACCCCACTATCACAGATGTCACCTACCCATCGCAGCAGCTTCATTCACACTGGAGCCAACGCAATGCGTATGCATAACCATGCACCTACACGCATCTGGTCCACGCGCGCAATTTTCGCGCATAACCAGTACTTGCCTCACATTCTACACTCGGACACCATTACCACTCGCGCAAACCCAAACAACCCAACTATCTTGATGGCATGCGTACATTTGTTAGACCACGTTCGTACCACAGTTCATGTAGGCTCTCCGGTTAATACAATACATCAACTATTGACCAACACGAATACCACTGCCACGGACACGAGAGCCAGTGCATCCAACCACCTCGGGACACTACACTTTGCTTAATGCAACGCAACTACCCATGTGAGATCTTCCGCGAGATACACAACCACTGAGACACTTACCACGCCATTTGAACACATCGTAACCAATCTTCCACAGTCAGACAAGCGATGCATCTCGGCTAATAACCAACATCTACCCAAGCATTGCCCCAACCTAAACACAGTGCTCTAGACCATCTGTAACATATATCTGTTGCAAACGCTAACTCCCCGTGAAGTTCGCGAAGCATTTGCTGAGCTTCACACATCTAACCTCTACACATTGCCTAGACCAACCTCACCGTACACCTACCCTATCTTTCAGACTTCACTTGCAAACGCCCATTGATTGGCACCAACGCTAGACAGATCTTGAGTCACAGTGAGGATACTCCACTGCGGTAAACCCACCTCTTATAGCCACCAATGCACACACCCTACACATCACACCGCACCATGAGTATAGAAAACGAACTACCCAGCTACTGACGAACATGTGTTGAAGACGGTGAACCACTTACACTAACATATAGAAGGAATCTTGGCGTCAGCCACTTAACCCCAACAGTGCAAGACCAACCACGACCAGACACTCCTTCAATCACGGCACAATGTGCTTCTGCTAAGGGTAAAAACGGAATACCGAGCTGCGCGAAGTCCCGTTCTATGGTAACATACACCCTTTACCCTCTACAGTATTGACCCCTTACTTCTACACATGCGCAACAGCTTACCAGCCTTTATTCAAAAAAAAAAAGAGAAGAACACAACAACGTGCCCCTCTCCAACAGCTGCAACGTAGACAATACTCTGTTCACCAACTTAGCGCTACAAAGAACACACCCTTCCTGTTTCACGCCAAAACGAAACTGGCATGCCGAGAACCTTACGCACGTTCCACCTCTCTCGCCGCCAATCTTTGTAAGTCACGGCGAAATAACCCTCCCCCCCCCCATATCCATCTAGCTTCCTACAATACGATGCACCTTCCAGCTCAGAGAGCTTCTTCTTTTTCTCTTATACCTCGAAACGCACTGTAGTGCGGGCTATGGCGTTTACTACTTCCCACATCAACACCTATCACTTATACACCTTCTACACCGAAACTCAATGTGAATCGATAACCACTATCCGACAATGCCACCTAAAACTCCTCAGATACCTTCTCCTCCTCAAATGAATTGCTGTACGGATCCAGCTTTCCCAATACCTATAATGAACCTACATTCCAGCAGCTATGCGAAACGCACTAGTAATGGCATCCGCTTATCACCGCCATACAGAGCACTTACCACGGAATCCACTAATGCGGAATCTCGTTAACAACTGTCCACAATGCCCTACCACCCAAGACACATTCTACCACTGAAACGACCAAGTCTGCGGATCCACTAACCACTACGACAACGCACCTGATACTGAGATAAGTTCTTCCACAAGAACCACTGCTAGTACGGATCTTGCCTAACCATACCTACAGTTCACCTACCACTCAAATAGCGTGCTACTGTCCAAATGGCCTTACCTCTCGCCAGTGAACATTCTGCACAAGTTGGTAAGTAATTTAGGTTCTTTATTACCAAGAAGCATCATTCCCATTGTCTTGACAAAAGAGTAGGTTGATTTTTATGCTGTGAAAAGTTTCTAACCTTCTTAAGCTACATTTGGGGGGCATTGAATTTGCATGAAAATGTGATTCAAGATATAACGAATTTCAACCGTTCTTTTCTTTGTCTTAAATGTTATTATCCAATTTTCTGCATGTTTCTGCCGACGCGTCTCAAATATGTTGACACGGAAGGCAGTGAAAAAATTTCACAATATCTGGTATCTGAGGAACCTTTCCGTTGATCACACTCTCTGACAATTCCATGTGTTTTCATGCTTTCGCCAGTACACCACCTCCAGTATCTCAAACTTTCACGGCACCACCCGCCCCGACGGCCGCGACCGCGATGGTGCGAATTTGATATCAGCAGATGTAGCGTCCCATATGTTGTAATCTATTAATTCTCATCATTACTTTTATTTTTCAACATATAAAAAACATAAGTATTAACAAAATGACAAAATGATCTGATCTGTGGCGGAACACCTCTTTGAACCAGGATTTGTCACTCTCCTTTTTCGTTCTCGCTCCAGAACCGCCGATTTGTAATATCCTTGTTAAAATTTCCCTTCTCTGATAGTTATTAATCTTGAGATAATCTACACAATTTCGGCTTGGACACTCAAATGATTTTGTTAAATGGTCGTGTTTATTGGTCATCCCCCAAGCACCACAAATGCTCCCACCGAGTGACCCTCTGGACAAGAAATGCTATCAACTGTCGGCGAACGGCCATGCCCTGACATGGGAGCCAACCAAAAAGAGGGCGTGTGCTGAGGAAGAAGCGACCATCCGTTGTCATTGACTCGGCCCAGATGAACGAGTTATTGGAATAAATATCCAAACAGTCGGCCGGGGCGTGAACAATCTGAGTTAGGCATGCACTAACGGAGAACTTCCATGTGCAGTGGCACTCCGGTTTAAAATTCGGACGCCTCGTGGACAGAGGACAGGTGTCAGAGGGTTACTGGAGTAAGTGTAGAGAAAATTATTTGCTGTAGTTACCCATCGCTCCTCTTGTGAGACATCTTAGAAACAAATCGGACGATCTCAGGCTACGCCTATGCATTGGTGTTGAGAGATCGAATTTTTGTTTTGACATTGATTGTTGTCTCTATCTCACATCCGGTAAAAAAAAAAGGTACAGCAACTTCTCTGTTTCAATTGACACGATAACAGTTAAGCCCCAACATAATAAGGTTAAGGCTACGAGGATTAGGATGATTATAGACCTATTATTATATAAGGTGTGGTCCCCCCCCCCCAAAAAAATGGTTCAATCGGAATTTTTTTTTAATATGTGAAAATCATATATTATGACCTAGTCAAGTTGGGTATTGTCATAAAGCTAAAAGACCATACTTTCAAGTGCAATTTATTTGTGTCAATCCTGAGATATATTGAATTTGAAAGTAGCGTTGTTCCCAGTATACTGTACGTGCTATACATGTACACTCATGGTTCTGTATATCGTTTAACAAAGAAACTCACAGAGAGTGTGAAAAGTTTTGTGTACTTTTGTAATTTAGCTGAACGAACAATTTTTTTTCAGAATGTATATTTCTAATTTTCTATCATTTGTAGTACAAATGGGGTACATAACTTTGACAAAGGGCCTAAAATGAATGAGACTAGCATTTAGAACACATAATTAGGTATGTCTTACTTCATTTACCCACAGACTGGAGTACAGGAGAACCCAATGATGACTCAAGTCCTCATGCATGTGCCAGACTGACTTCGATTGGCAATTATCACTGGAAAGACTGGAGCTGCGAGTATCCACGTTTGTCAGTTTGTGAGAAGGCGGTGTAATGTGAAGGGTTTTAAAGCAAAAGTCAGTATATCCATGTTAGTCAAACTGAGATAAATGTCATTTTTTTTTGCTGTGCAAATATAGAGCATGGTAGAAATCTCACCTAAGGTTAAATAATTTTATGTAATAATTATATTGCAGTGGTAAATGTACTTAAATCTACATAATTATATGACATTTGAAAGTGTGATGGAATTAAACATAGTGCCTGTTCTGTAAGGTTATGGCAATAGTCTGGTATAACAGTCCATATGTGGAAACAAACTCCATATCCGACATGCAAGGAAGGAGGGACGAAAGAAAAAAAAGAAAATAAGTAAATAAGTAAGAAAGTATTAGTAAGTTAGTAAGTAAGTAGAAGAATTGGTGTTAACTTTAATATAATTATGTACTCTTTTACATATTTTCCGAAGTCAAATTTCATGAAAAGTGTAATAGTCGAAGTACATGTAGTTGACGTAGAAGGATTTTCACAATTTGAAATATAGTTCAATATTGATGGATCGTCAGAATAAAATTTGAATTTGCCAGTGTAATATTTTCCTTGTCTGTAGTCATACCTGCCATTATTCCATTGTTATATGTTACGAATTCGATGATCTAGACCAGCAAAACTGACTTGCACTTATAAATCTGCAATTTCATGGAAAATGTTACGATTAACAGTAAAGATCAATTTTTCGGCACTTGTAAAAGGCAGCATCTCAGAGGTACAGATTGGTCGCTACAAAAACGAAAAAAAAAAACATTTCCTCCGACGTTTCCGATGTTACCACACTTCAGGGCTATGGTACAGGTCACGTGACCTGATCTTCTCACCTTGTGTTCAGTTATCTACGAATTGACATGATGTTCATGTATCAACTGAGATTTACTCGTGACCCATTGTTCTCTATCTTCTGTAGATGATGTTGGCATACGACAGACACATATATACCGTAGATGCACACGCACGCAAATGCGGACACATACCTACACACATGCACATGCACACAGACGTACACACAAATATCCCCACGCACACACAAACACATACACACGCACAAATGCTCAAACCCATACACACAGACGTAGACACACGCATATACACATACACAGGAACACACACACACACAAACACACACACACACACACACACACACACACACACACAACACACACACACACACACACACACACACACACACACACACACACACACACACACACACACACACACACACACACACACACACACACACACACACACACACACACACACACACACACACACACACACACACACACCTCACACACCTCATCAGAAAGATCAGAGAGTCTGATCTTTCTGATGAGGTATAATTCAGATAACCTTAACACCTTATTAAGCCTTTGGATGCTATATTGTAAAATATGGTCGCAAATCTTGGGCCCCCGAGATGTTTCATTAATTAATTTAAAAACACTAAAGACATTCAGAATCTGTTATGGGTGTGATACGACCTTTTGGCATAAATTCATGTTTGTGTTTGTGTGTGTTTTTTTTTTACTCGAAAAATTTCTTTATTAAGATCTTAACATCTAAAATTGATAACTTCAGAATACATTCCAACGAATACACGTTTAACCATTTTTCATTAACAATCTGTTGAATAGACACGAGAGTTCACTGAATCGGTGTTTTATGTGGTTGAGTACGCGTGTGCGCGCGCGCGCGTGTGTGTATGTGTATGTATGTGTGTGTGTATATATGTATGTATGTATGTATGTATGTATGTATGTATGTATGTATGTATGTATGTATGTATGTGAGTGTGTGGTTTTGTGTATTTATGTGTACTCATTTGTGAGTGAGACTATTTATGCCTGCTTGTGTGCTAGCAACAGGTACATTAATTATGAATGTCTGAGCAACGGGGCATATGCAAGCGTTGTTTGGGTAAAAGTGATGTTGTTGGAGCACTAACAAAGGGATACCCTACCGTGAGTCCATTGCGCGTGCACGCGTGTGTATATGTGCTTGTGCATTCACGTGTATGCACATGTGTGTTGAGAAGTTAAATTCTGATCATGCCAGCACACACACATACACATGAAAAATAGGCTTGTGGAGAGCATAATTCTAAAGGCTGTTTACTATTGTAAACATCTAATTTACTGTTCATGCATTATGACATTGCATACAAAATCATCTTGAATGGTAGCCGTATTCTCCTTATATCACTCGTCTTATGAAGGATAAGAGGTGTTTTCTCTTCGCGGCGTGGTCGTCTTCTTCTAGACAGATCAAAGGAACATATTGACATTTTGTCAGTATGAAGTCTTACTCAAAACATTAATACCTTTACGGGAATTATGAAATTGAATTACAATGCATTTTTTTTTTTTTTTTTTTTTTTTTTTTTTTTTTTTTTTTTTTTTTTTTTTTTTTTTTTTTTTTTTTTTTTTTTTTTTTTTTTTTTTTTTTTTTTTTTTTTTTTTTGTGAGAATTAATACCCCACCCTACAGGGAGAGCGAAAATGTTAAATTTCTTATGTTCTGCTAACTGTCGTGGGTGTGCCTGCATTTGATAATCTCTCCGCCTTGAGAAGAAAGGAACAAATAAATCATTGATTTCTTTTCAAACGAATTATCATTCTCTATAATAAACTTCAATTAGGACGTTCATTATAGAAAGACCCCACTACTCAAAATGCCATGCCATTATTAATGTATGTTGCAATAATTTTGAGTTAGGGAGGGCTAAGCTGAATGAACATCTTTTTTTTTCAGAATGTATATTTCTAATTTCAAATGACAAAGGGCCTACAATGAATGAGACGGAGCATAGAAACACATAATTATAAATGTCTGAATTCATTTACCACAGACTGACGTACAGGAAACCCAATGATGATTCAAGTCTCATGCATGTGCAGACTGGACTTCGATGGCCAATATCAGTGGAAAACTGGAGCTGCGACTATCACGTCTGTCAGTTTGTGGAGAAGGCGGGTGTAATGTGAAGAGTTTTATAGCGAAAAGTCAGTTATATTCCATTTTAGTTCAAAACTGAGGATAAAAGAGTCATTTTTTTGCTGTGCCAAATGAAGAGCCTTGTTCCAAAGCGCTAAATCCATTTTCACCAAAAATGAGTTATTGATAATAAGCCATTTTGTTACCTACTTTATCTTGTTACAGTCAAAATGGAAGTTAGAATTCCAACGAGCAAGTACGAAATAATCTCTGGTTTTAGTTTTATTTTCATAGACCCGTGTACAAACTCGGGCAAAGAAATGCAGTTTCTCCTAAGTTGCGAAATGGATTTAAGCGCCTTTGCGAACTAGCCTCTTCAAATATAGAGGCATGTAGAAATTCTCAAATAAGTTTAATACTTATATGTAATGATTATATTATGTGGAAGATGTACTTGATCATACATAACTATATATAACATTTGAAGGTGTGATGACAATTGAAACATAACGGCTGTTCTGCTAATTATGACATAGTCTGATATTAACAGTCCATATGTGGAAACAAACTCATATCGACATGCAAATGAAAAATAAACAGATCTGAGGAAGGAGGACGAAAGAAAAAAAAGAAAATAATTAATAAATAAGTAGGAAGTTAAGTAAGAGAAGCGACGATGGAAAAGGGTTAGTGATGGGTGTGGAACTTAAAGGCACTAATATAACAGTGTTTCCGTTTAAAAAATCTGCAGCTGCATGATTCCCATGCTACCAGTGTCATCTGAACATTGGTCTAAAACATCGAAGCTCTAAAAAAATTGCAGTTTAAAACGCTCAGTAAGTGCTTTTCAAAAA
>JZLH01S0253492.1:29650-51662 GCA_001188425.1 Eucidaris tribuloides | reverse complement strand
ACACACACACACACACACACACACACACACACACACACACACACACACACACACACACACACACACACAGACACAGACACAGTGAATTACGTGAATTTTAAAATAAAATTATGTAAAAAAGTAGGTCTACGAATCGAATTGGTGAATATCTTTGATCTAAAACTCATTAAACTCATTCTATTCAATTTCAAAACGTGCTTAATGGTATCGTATAACAATGTTTCCAGTTTGAATATTCTGCGCGACATGATTCCCCATGCTAGCAGTTTTTCTGATAAAGTTTAAAATTGAAGCCCTGAAAAAAATAAGTTCAAACCGATCATTATGTGCGTTTAATACGTGATAATAATTGTGTTGCCATCAATTTTTTCCCCATAGACAGCTTTTTTGCCGAATTTTCTTCAGCTGATAATAATCAATGTGCCGAATTTAATATATGTATAGTTTCCAAGTGACAGCATAACTGTCCGAAATTTTGTGTTTTGGGATGTTTGAGTCATTTGTCCACTGTCTGATATATCAAATGACAAACTTTGACAAAAATTAAAATTGGCATCCAAAATGAAATAATTGTGTCTTTAATACTCAAAGTGGAAAAACTCAAGGAAAACCCCATGGCATGTAGATTATTTTGAGCGTGATTTTAAACTATTGTCATTCAATGGTTAGCTAGATTATCATGCAATAAGAAAGTTGTAAAACTACAAAATAAAAATATAAGTCTTCCTCAGACTTATAAAACACTACACAAAAAGTTAGTTCCCACTTTTTCAAAATACCACAACTTTTTATCGAAATAGTTTTGAGCAAAATGATTTGGCAGGAGTGTGTTTGCATTGAATGTCTAACGTCCGTGTGAAAATGTGATAGATCCGTGAAGTCATGCATGCGTGAGCTTATATTAAATGTAAAATTGCTACTTTTCCAAATTCAAGGGGGTTATGATAGATTGGTGATACAGGATTGTAAAAAAAAAAATCAGTTTCTTGTGGATGATTTAGTTTTATTTATGTTTATCATCTATAATTTGTCCCCCTTACATCTCCCCAAACACTTTTCGGTGTGGTCAAGTTAAAAACATTCCTCTTTTCTAACTTTTGAAATTATAAATCCATCTAGTTTATTGAAAAAATTGAAATGTCAGCAAAATGTATCGGCACATGCTTAACGAACATATGAGGTTGTAACCATGTCATGGTTGAGTAAAGGCCCACTTTATTCATAATGTCATGGTTGAGTATAGGCACACTTTATTCATAAAGCAAAAAAAAAAAACTACAAATTTGTACTGTTATTTTTGGCATAATAAATGACAATAAGTGACAAACATGTCGATTTGCCCCCCCCCTTCCAATAATTTTGACAACTTTGAAAATTCATAATATGCAATGCAAATACATTGTCAATTTCTCGGCTCGCTTCGAGCGCAAAATTCTATTACAATTCGGAGCGCGCCGAAAATTATGGACATTTTTTCACTTCTTCCCTCCCCCATCACATACATGGATCGATGTCCCTGGCGACACAGTTTACCTTTAATCCTGCTCACTCATGCATGTCTTGACGGTAGCGGATCAATCACATTTTCAAACAATCATTGAGTGTAAAAACACCCCTGCTAAATTGGACTTTTCAAACTTGTTTCGTTAAAAAGTTATCGTATTTTGAATAACGAGAAACTTTCTTTTTGTGTAGTGTTTAGATTCAGCATATTTTGGAACTGAATTTTCCTTCCATGCATATTATTAACTTTCGATGTTTATATTATGTACCACGAATTCATTGATCATACTCATTACCCCTGTTCTTACGGAGCCAACCCAGGCAGGTTGTTTTCGACTCGTGGAAAATTGTTATCCTATTAAAAATCCATTACATGGTCCAATCTCATTTTAAAAAAATGCCATAACCACTCAACCTTCGCAGTATACGGTACATTATACATTATACTTTCGAAATGATGTTAAATTCCTTGTCATCATTTCAAGCTCTTCCGGAACCAATGATTTATTTAAGACACAGAAGTAACGAATTTGCCGTATCCCCTTTGTTGTTATATAAAAATATATAAATTATAGAAACATCAATTCTGATAAAGCAAAAGCATGACCTTGATGTCAATCGGCGCTTGCCGTGGTCATAAGCTTGTCAAAGCACAATGCAAAACAAAAATCTGTGTCGGTTGACGCAGAATTGTAATTTCCCTAACTTCAATACTCGTTTTTGAAAAAAAAAGGGTTTTTTTTTCTTAAAGACATGAAATTTCTTATGTGTTATCATCATTGAAATATCCAACATATATCATTTTGACATTATGGGTTTCGGGGCGGCGCTAGGGTAAAATCATATGAGCGCGAAAACCACTAGGGGACGAAAATGTCAAAAGACCAACATTTTATGAAAAAAAACTCCATGATTTTCCGAGGTTTTACCGAAGGGCCACTATCCTACCTCCCCCCCCCCCGGTGCCGCCCCTGGTTGGTGGGAATGGTAGTATGGTACTGGTGACGATTTTGTAGGGGGTGCTAAGCCTAAAGAATGAGTCTACTCTGTAAAACTGTGATGAGCAAGGAAATGCTTTCCGAGGCACATTCTTGCTTTACTATTTCTTTGTAAGCTTGTTCAGAGGCTCAATATTGGGCCACATGCATAAAAACTAGGAATTGCTTAAAAGTCTTTCCTTCAAGCATACGATTAAGGTCAGTCAATTTCTGAGATCCATTCGCAGATCAAAGTACGTTTTTTTTTTCAAGCTTAGTAAAACTAGCTTGAGCGCTCTTTGCTTAATCAGGACGTTCGAGTTTAAAACACGTTCATGCTCGTGAAACCGCACAAGAGGAGAACAAAATGAAGGAAAAGTTGCTTCTGAATCATATGGGAAACTATTCAGTTTTGCAAAGCAGGACATTTAGCCCATTACACAAGGTACGGGATGTCTTTCAAAATATATTTACGAGCACGGGCCTACCCCTACCGTATAATGGTGAGTGGAGAAGCTAGTTGGACTCTCCGAAAACGTATAACATTGTAATATACCGTACTTTACGGAATCCTTCTGTGTTGGTGTTCGCAATGGCGTGACGTTGCTATTGTATAATTGTTGAAACCTTTAGGAATTGCTCAATAATAGCAAGAAAACAGTTTGAGTACAAGCAAAATGTTATGCACACACACACACACACACACACACACACACACACACACACACACACACACACACACACACACACACACACACACACACACACACACACACACACACACACACACACACACACACACACACACACACACACACACACACACACACACACACACAAAGTAATCGCTTGAAATTAATCTTTGACTGGAAGTAATTTTAGCAAGTGCTTATGTACGTGTATATAGTTTTGTTATCCCTAGCAAACATCGGGCAAACTATCGTTTAGTAATTTCTGATGGGCAGGGATTCAGGCAAAAGAGTAGAAAAAGCAATTCCTACTTTTCATGTATATATGGCCCATTTAAGTGTTACATTTTCTTAACACATCTTTGATACCACTTTCTAGACAAAATAATGTTTATATTCTGAATACGCTTCTTACGATGCAGCTCAGAGGATGGAGCCAATCAATGTGAACCCCCCCCCCACACACAAAAGGTCATTAAGTACCAATCATGAGTTGTTTAAAGGTACAAATTAGGGTGCTGAGGTATTGTGTCCCATATATTTATCTTGATTTTTCCATCTTATATGCAATTCGGAATAATTAATAAAACATATGTGTCATAGACACGAAATACAGTTAACATGGAAGCTGCCGATCACACAGATATAGCCGTATAACAAATTTATCCATACAATGGATCAACCAATCAAATTTCGTGTCATATCTTTATCGTATCATGCGGAGTAGGTTGCTAGGTTTCAGATAAATATACTGATGGAGAAATGTCACTACACTTTCGTTTAAAGTAAGGATATCCCTCAGTTCACCTTCCAAATCAGTCAGGCTATGTGGTGTTAGGAACTTGAGCGTGTTAAGGGGAGGAGATTGGTAGTTCCAAACTTCTTTGCGGTCTGCGCTTCAATTAACTACGTAACGCTGACATTTGCAGCATATTAAAAACTTGCCATTACATGTGCAAAAACTATATATAGATGTGCTGAGATAACAACATAAGTATCCTGTTTGTGTGGTGCGACCACTGTTTTATCTTGTGAGATCTTCAAAATTCACTGAGCAAATATCCGTCATATACCAGCAATGCAATTGTCCTGATCTTGCTGCCTGTTGATGACCATGACCGTGTGGGTACCTACAAGAATGGTGAGTCGAAAATTGGTATTGTTTTTATGTACTTATGACAAATGCTCATATGTACGAGAAGATTTCAAGAAACTTGTGTTATATTTTTGTAATACATCATTTGAAGTACGATGTTTTGCCCATCATACAAAACAGTAGTATTTGTTTTAAAATGAAAACCATATAATTATAGTCGTCGCACAATAGCACATGCTTTAATCTTATTTTAATCACTATCGCATATAGTTGTTGTAATGACCTATTTATTACAGAAACGTAAACATTATGTACCAGGTCCATTATTTATTTGAATAATGGCAGGTAATAAAAAAATCACAATACCTAAGAGTCTATCATAATATTTCAATACAACAGATATACAAATATAATTACAAATCGGACATTGGGTACATGAGTCATACGACGAAAAGAGTAAACGATGCATGTATGAACAGTGACAGAACGGATTAACATGATTAAAGTGTCTTGACAATAAGAGGTGGGTATTATATAGCAAATGGGGGAGCTGGACAATTAATACATATGCCTTAAATAGATAAATTAATTCATTAAAGGTGTGAAGGTGAGACATATTTTTACGTGGACATAAACTATTCACATGATTCATAGGCATTCTTTATTGGTGGGGAATTGCTTTAGGCCACTTACACACACAAAAATTTAATATAAAAGTGTTTTATGGAATTCAAATCCACTGTGATTTAGTTTACTTATGTTTGTTATTAATACGTATTATTTTTTAAAAGATGTGTTTACAAATCCCTGAATTATATTGTAATACAAATGAAAGACATTGAACTACGTGGTCTCATTATGTCAAAGGTGTTATATTTAAACTAGTTTGAAATTCAAGGATTTTTTTTTATTTATGTTTCTATTGATAAATCAACATACAAATCATTTACATCAAATTTCACTATAAAGATTACATAAGCAAATCAAAGATAAATCATAATACATGTATATACAAAAGATTGGATGAAATTCAATGCAATTTGATTGAAATTATATAGGGCCCATATGACCTGTCACCACGGTACCCGATAAGGTCGCACATATTATGAAACATAAACATAGACAGACAAATAATATTGTGAAAAATATGATTATTGAAACTTTTGCAAAATGTGAAGGTCATAAAACTTTTGATATATTTGGAGGCACTTCACTTTCTTACTTCATATTATTATTATTATGATATATGTCACTTTCCTTACGTTTGGGTTGTGCGACTTTGCACCTACTCTCTGGAACAACCTACCCATCCACGTCCGTGAAGCTCCAACAATAGACTCATTCAAACAATTACTCAAAACTCACCTATTCATGCAATCCCTGTAATATATCTTAAACTTAGTATAATTGTAATTATGTATATTATGTTCGTTATAATTTATGTGTTAAAAGTATTTAGTATAATTATGAATATGTTTATGTCCGTTATATACTTGGGTTACAAATTATGTGTAAAATTCTATTTTATTCTGTTGATCTCATCCTTTGATTATTTCTTTATATCTTAAATTTCCTTTACAGCGCTTAGAAACGTCGTATTAAGCGCGTTATAAATGCTAATTATTATTAGGGCATTTCCGAGCTATTTGCGACATGAATCTTAAAAATGAAATTTACATGTTCTTTATGAAATTATATTTTATGAAATTTAGAATGTGTAATGTCTGAAGTTAACTGTACTAATTTTGATTTTCTGCACAAGTTGGTGGAAAGTCATGAAAAAGTGTGATTTTTCCCAAAAATGAGCATTTTGCGTCGCGGACAGGACAAACACGTTTTCTCAAATTTTACATTAATGAAAAGATGTTAACACCCATTCTATGTGTAGACATAATAAGCATTTCATGTAAATTCAGGAAATGGTTACCCATGGCAAACCCCTCTAGAAATGCTTTCTTCTGATTGGCCGTCATAAAAGGCAATTGCCTGTCCGCGACGTTTTGAATCAGAAAGTTTTAATTACTCTGCAGTTTGGCACTTTCATAAAGTAAGACTTAATTTTCTCTGGATTAAGATGGGGGCAGTTAATATCTACTATAAATCAAGAATCGTAGAAAAACTTTTTTAAAGTTAGAGACTAATGAAAATCTGTCGTCGCGGACAAAAACGTCGCGGACAGGACATTTTCGTCGCGGACAGGACATTTTGTCGCGGACAGGACAATGTATTTTAATATCATAAAATGTAGTTTTTTATTTGTTTTGTCTGTATGTGTCTGTATGTGTGTGTATGTGTGTAAAGTATGTTTGTGTGTTATGTGCGTGATTATGGATGTGTTTGTGTTATCTATTTAGAAAAAAATTAAAGGTATGTATGCACCTGTTGGTATACATAGCACATGTACAGTATTTGCATTTGAATGTGTATAATGTGTGCATTTGTGTGTGCATTAGTGTGTGCATTAGTGTGTGTGTATCATCTGTGGTACTCGGGTACATATTTTTTGTTTAAGACAAAATATACTCATATGGTTCTTACCAAGTCTTCTGAAATTTTTGATCCTACATGTAATTGAGGTTTTAAAACATTAAATTATATCTTTATGTGTTAAACGTATGCAATATAGCATCGCGACAAAATGTCCTGTCCGCGACACTCCAAAATGTCCTGTCCACGACGCTGTAATTAATTAATTACTTGCAAGTAATTAGTTAACGGTGGCAAATATTTATTAACCACACTGATACATGTAAACCTTATTTACCAAGCTTCATTTGTATCATTATCATATTTCATCAAGTCCTGTAAACTCACAGACTTTTAGACTTGTACAACTTCATATCAAAACCCATGTCGCAACACGTCCTGTCCGCGACGCTGCACTTTCGACCAATCAGAGAGATGCATGATGCCCAATTTTTTCCGATATTTATTTCCCACAGCCACAGCCCACAGGTCTTTCACATGTACAAATATTAGCTTAATTTCTTCAGCAGTCTTATTCTTACAAGGAAAACAACTTTCTAAATGTCCTGTCCGCGACAATCCAAATAGCTCGGAAATGCCCATTATTATTATTTATCGGGGTATCCTTATGACAGGTTATAAGCCATTTTTGGCTCTCGGTGGCCCCGAGGGTAGGAGGCATCGCTATAAAATCTTTATTTTGGGATTAATAACTTTTAAATTTGGCACACATGCCACTTTGCCACTCACACTTTCAACATGTAGTCATTAAAATTTCTGAATGCCATTTCATGGTGGCACTATTTACCATAATAATTATAATGAAATATACAAAAAAGGAATATGTTTTCGTCTTAATATCCCATGAATACATTCACAAGTGATTAATTTCTCCGTGTCTCTGTATTATCTAATTAATGATAAATAAGAGCAACAGCAAATTTATTCTGCATCTTAAATTCTCTCTATAAACTTTTCATTCATTAATAAATTTCGTTCCTATTTCGTTCCTCTGCGGGCTTATTAAATATTAATGAACTCGGATGTAAAGATTGATTCTTGGGTATTTGAAACCAAGTAAACCGTGGCATTGCCGTTACCGTAGCCTGGTGGTTGTGCCGCTGACCGGATATCAGTAGGTTTTAGGTTCGAATCCTATTGGGTCACTCTTTTACTTAGTCTTTAAAAATATCAGATGAAGTATTAATTTGACTGCATGTACAGAGATGAACAGCATTTTTATTTTGTCAATACGTTTACCATAAAACTTTAGAAAAAGTCACTAAGTTCGATGACATTATTTTCGTGAAAGATTGTGGAAGTGGTAAAGAAAAATGTAATTGTGAGTAGTTTGTGCCCCTTTGGGGCCTTTTAGGGTTAATAAGCACAATGTAAAAACATAAAGCTGTTGATAACGAATAGTATATTGGGGAAGTTACTTAGATCCAATCAAAAATCCTTCCATTTTGTTTTCAGTTTGTATTCTATCGGCATGGAAGATTTTAACATGATTACAATTTCACTCAAGCCATCATTCATGGATGAATGTCTGAACTGGCAAAAACAAATTGAGAAAGTTAGTAAAAAAGATTTCATCCATAATATCATTACTAGGGCGGTTAAGAAAATACCTCACAGTTGACAGTGCGAAACTATAGCAAATTCGCTTACATTACCATACTTCGACTATTGCAGTAATATTGTAGATTGACTAACTGTTACCAAACCCTAAAGATAACTAAAAAACAATAAAGATTACTTTCAAAACGGCTCGACTGATTCTTAAAGCAAATTATTCCATTCCTACCAGAGACATGTTGAACGAATTAAAATGGGTACCCATGAAAGAAAGGTGGCGATTCCATATTTGCACGACAGTTTTTAGTGCTTTCCACAGAATCTCACCCGTATATCTGCAAGATCTATTTACTCAATTCCAAAAATGTACCTTTATTAAAGCTTAATTATACTAATTTACATGTTTTTATTTATATTTGTCTGATATTCATTAAATAATAATAACAATTTTACTTCCTTGTGACCAAAATGGAAGGGTACTTGCTATTAAGCGCTATATAGTATATTTTGCGGTGACCGTTATATTTTGATATTCTATGGGGCGCTTACATGTATTTTATTTAAATGTGTACGGTCTTTCATAATGTTTTGTGTTATATTGTTTATGTTTTGCATGTGTGTTAACTCAATGATTCGAGGCCCCCGAGAATAACAGTATTCATCTACTGATGGGGTTACCCTGCTTAAAACATCTCAATAAATAAATAATAAATAAATCAATTATTTTTTCGATAAATAAGCCCAGAGGCTCTCGACTCGGATTTACATTGTACACGAGTAACTTAAAAAAGAGCATTCACGACAAATTTCGTGAAGTCTCTTGTCTCACTGCTATGCAGATGACCCCCAATTATATTTATCCTTTAGACCAGTCTGTAGTTCACAAGATGCTATTATTGTTATTATTATTATTATTATTATTATTATTATTATTATTATTATTATTATTATTATTATTATTATTATTATTATTAAGTATTCTTTATACAGGGTAGCCCCAGCAGTGAGCTAGCACTGTTCTCCTTGGGGCCCCTGTTGGTGTAAAGCGGAGTTGTCTGTCAATCTTAATACAACAGAAAATAAAAAATAAAAAATACATAAACACAAAAATAAACACTTACAATATAACTACGACATTAAGTTCTGTGCTAGTGTGTCATTATTTGAAAAATGTATTGATTTTATTCGTAGTTGGATGCTAAATAATAAACTTAAATTGAATGATAGTAAGAGTGAATTTTTGATCATCGGTACTTCACAACAGATTTCAATAATTCGCATTGAGGGAGTAAGAATAGGACTCTGTGAGGTAAAACCATCGGATACTGCAAGAAATTTAGGAGTATACTTTGATACAAATTTGAACATGGAAACATACGTTACAAATGTATGCAAGTCAACATGTTATCTTCTATATAATCTCAGACGTATCCGCAAATATTTTAATCGGGAAAGTATTAAATTGGTCGTTCACGCTCTCATTACCAGTAAGCTAGACTATTGCAATGAGTTGTTATTCGGAATGCCGGACTCTCTTATATCCAGATTACAGAGAGTCCAAAATGCATGAGCAAGACTTGTATACTGTCAATCAAGATTTACTTCAACTGTACCTCTTCTTAGAGAACTCCACCGGTTGCCAATATGTCAAAGAATCTCCTTCAAAATTTTGTTAATTGTGTATAAATCATTATGTGGCCATGTTCCTAGTTACATTACAGAACTGTTTCAAATCTAAATCCAGTCTCACAATCATAGCCTGCGCAGTTCCACAGAAACATTAATTATTTCAAATTCCCCATGGCAAAACAAAAATCACTCTCGGGGACCGTGCATTTGCCATTGCCGCCCACAAACTGTGGAATAGCTTGCCCATTGAAATTCGTAGCTCACCCTCCCTAAATGTCTTCAAATGTAAGTAAATATCATATTTGTTCTGTTAATATATACATGTACATGTATATATGTATTTGAGTAGAATTAAGTAAACAGGAGTTCAGGTACAGCGCAGCTAAATATAGCTGCACTATAAAAAATTATGTATATTGTTATTTTATTATAAAAAATGAAAATGACGGGATTTCATAAATGGTTGCAATCACCTTTAGCAATATACCGTTTTTATTTTTACCTGGAACAAATGTGTCTTGTGGCTTTTTATTTGCTTTTATTTGTAATGTACTTTAAAACAGTTTTTTTTTTATGTATACTATTGTATCGATCCATCATATTATGAGTTTATATCTGATCCTCATTCATGTGGTACTTCTAAATTACTAAGCGTGTTCTTGAGTGAAAACGAACAAAGGAAAATTAAATTAACTTTAAAAAAATGAGCACAAAGAGATATGGATCGTGTAGAGAACAAAGAGATGTGAGCGAGTGACGCACATGTGAGCTCACATTGCAAGAACTGACAAGGTTCAGTGGGTTCAGGTAGAAGCACCGGAGCTCTGAAGTTGAATAATTTTGAGATAAAAGGCTATTCATAATAGTTACAAAAAGAGCTTTAAAATACCATTATGCAACAATATGATAGGCCTACATTATGCATTTTTTGACGTTATTTTGATACATTGGGGAATAAAATCGCATATCCATTCGAGAGGAAATAATGTATAGGCATGGAAGTATAAATTGTCGTATTTGAAAAATTCTGTAATACAGTAAAATGACAGGTGAGTATCAGAGTGGTTTGTGCAGTTCGTAATGCATGTTGTCAATGATATACACACAAGGCCACGCCCACGGTCCACCAGCGCTTTGTGCGCGCGAAATAATTTCTGAAGTAGACTCTTGATTAATTTGATTTGATTTGATTTGATTTGATTGATTGATTAAATTCATTTTTCAGACAGCCTAAAGATAATTCGTTTGAAAATTCAATCATCAAGAATGCGATGAAAATATGATTTTTGAAGTTATTTTGTTTATTGGTATGCTTACACATCCGCGTTAAAGATTGGGTTAGGGATTTGCAAGTCCATTACTTCCCTTCATTATCAATACCAAACGGTAGTTTAGTACTTATCAATGGTGTGTTGAAAGTCTGAGATCCATACGTCATGAATTTGTTGTTTTAAGTGTGTTTATGAGAAAAACGTAATAACGACATCGTTACCAGAAGTTGGTTCTTTTGTGAGTTTCAATTTTGCTCAAAAATGCGAATCGCGGTACTGTAGCACCGAGTACAAGACGAGTGGAAGCGCTCTGATTGGTCAATCGGCTATCCCCTGCGCGACCTTTGGCTAACGGCGAATCGAACCATTTGGCAACGGCACTTGCCGTTGACGTCGCGTATTTTTTTAAAATTGCTCCTGAGCAAATGAAAAAAGGATGAAGTTTAACCGTCCAGATTTTAACCAAAACTCAATATTTACCCCAAGGTCTCTATGAGAGGTGTTATTTATATCAATTCTTCACATTGGATATGATTTCAGCTGATTTGATTCATATAGATGTTTTTTGACGTGCAAATCAATACACACAATCTTTAGCAGGCGGGTCGATCCATATTTCGGCTGGAAGGGGGCAAAGTGAAAAAGTCAATCATTTTGGCGCGCTACGCGCGCGAATGCGCGCTGAAAATTTGACAATTGAGTAATATTTGATGGTGTTTTCAGTGCTAAAGTTTAGATGGTTTATTAACCTTTCCAATGCTTTTGAAACATGTCCTTGTATTGCATATTATGAATTTTCAAAGTTTAATTAAACATTATTGAGGGGTGGGGGGCTAAATTGATATCTTTGTCTCGCCCGTGCCCCCCCACCCTCCCCGACACAAAGCAGACCGTATAGTCGGACACACAAAACCTCCCCCGGATCGAGACACCTCTGGCAGTTATAGCTATTTGTTTGCAGAACATAATTCATTCTAAGTGTTACTGAACACCGAATACTGGAAGACCTTCCGCCTCTTACATGTTCATCTAAATTAAAATAGTAATTTTGAAGTATGGTTTCTGATCTGTAGTTAAGGCCGAAGTGAAAATGAAACAAGCAAGATGATTGAAGACACGAAAATTACAAGTGGAATGTTATAGCATTAGAAACTAAAAAAGTACAAAAAAGGCGTACATAATTCAATGGCTAGAGATAAAAAAATCGTTAAATACACAAAAGATGTTGAAAGTATTATTACAATTGCAAGGACAAGAAGAGAGCAGAGAGAAATGAAAAGAAAGAAGAAAAGAAAGAAATATAACGAAAGAAAAAATGAACGAAGGAAAAGAAAGAATGACACGAGGGAACGTTCCAGAACTTCTGAAAGCGCAATAAGTCAAAATTTGAAATTTTAAACTTGATCATACAGTAACATATAGTGATACATGCCTAATTACTGTAGTGATAGCACAGTCTAAATCAAATTTGACATTATTGCGCTTATCAGAAGTTTGAACGTTAGTGATGTTACACATTACGCCTTACAGGATTAATGTTTTGGAAGTCAAAATTCGTCAGGGGAATGAGAGGAGGCGGAGTAGGGGCTGATATTCATAAGATGTTTGAACTATGTTAACACTCAATTAATAATGTTGAACCACAGGCCCTGAAAGTCTTCGGTTGAGAGATAAATCAGAATTGTTTGATAAAATTAAGGAAGAGGAATGATTTTTATAGAAAACCAATACGATGTTGAACCAGTTTCAAAAGTAGGCTTACTTGGTGTTTTAAGAGAAGCTTAATGTTTGAGAAAAAACACATGTAAGCTATTATTGGTGGCATTTCAATATAGAGTATCTCAACACAAACAAATCCAAAAAGGTATGTGAATATTTAAGTATGGTAGAGATGATAGGAATGCAACAGATTATATCTTTCACACACTGTGGTGAGCAGATCTAACTTGCGTCAGTTATAAATGATCATGTTTTATATCTAATGTGTAAGGCCCTTACAATACATATCAGGGTTATTGAGCAACATAGATGTCTCAGATCATTTATCCACGATTATTTGTCATTTTGGAGGCGCAAAGAATAAAAAAAATGCTTGTCGTGCGGAAATTGCCCGATCCTACAAGTCATTTAAATGCCCAATTATTCATGAAGATGCTAGGGAAAATTGAGTGCGCACATATTATGCAGATATGGCAGATGTAAACAGCAGCTTATAGTTTTTCAATGATAATTTGCTGAAAGTATGTGATAAGCATGCACCTACAATAGAATAAATGTATCTCGGAAAAAGAACAGGCCCCTAAAGAAGCCCTGGAATTTCATACAGCGAATTCTTAAATCCATCAAGAAAAACACACTTTACACAAAAACTACAAAGTTCATCAAATTTTAGTGAAGAATATGATAAATAGTATAAAAGGATCGAAACACTTTGTACCAGTTATAAAAAAAATGCCAAAGAGATATATAATTATTGCAATTCATTTTTAGTTGTAATCAGAAAAATGATATGAGAAAGACCTGGGATAACATTAAATGAGAATTAATTGTAGGAAAAATAAAAATACAAATTTGGATATAGAAGAGTTAAACATCATCAAGGTGGAATAAATAAAAGTTGTTTTCTTCACAAAAAGAAAGGTAGCCGAAGAACTTAATAACTACTATTGTTCACTGTTTGGTACAAACTTGGGCCGAACAAATGCCGAATGGGCCTCCTAAAATTGTGTTTTCCTAGATATATTTGGGTGCCAGAAATAAAAATACAAAATTTGGCTCTGGAAACCGAATAAGAGAAGAAGAAAATTATGGAATAATATTTAAATAGTTTCTTGATGCCTACAAAGTCTCATGGTTATGATAATTTGTCATTAAATTGATAAGGGGATGCAGGCACCATCTTCCATTGTTTTCCCATATGACTTACTATTTTTAATTTATACATCTGAAAAGGCCTATTCCCAGATGCACTTAAGATAGCAAAAAGTGAACACCGTTGTATACAGAAAGCGGGTCGAATATGAACCCAGCGTATACAGACCTATTTCAGTTCTGCCAGTAATTCGAAAAGTCTTTGAAAAATTAGTTAATAATCGTCTAATGCAACCTATTTTGGAGTCTACAAAGTTTTGTAGCAAGATACCAGTAGTGCGATTCGTAAAGAAATACAGTACAAAATTATCACAATCTAATTCAATTATTAGTTAAATACGGTATTAGCAGCTCAAACTGATAAAGGTAGAAAATTAACTCCTAGGTATACTTATAGATGTGCAAATAAAGCATTTGACAAACAACAATTAAATCATGCATCCTCGCGAAATTAGAGTTTTATTGGTATATAAGGCATTGTGTTGCTAGTGTTCAAGAGATAAACCATCTCAAACGCGATGCGGCAGGTATTGTGTTACAAGGATGAAATATCCCGCAGTAGTAGAAAGGAGTTACATGTGGTGTCCACAAGGAAATCAAGTTATTAGACGCCACACTGTTTTTGTTTATACATTAATGATGCTAGCCAAGCTCAACTGACTTATTTCAGTTTAAGACTATTCGCTACGAATTCAAACATTTTCATATCTTTCCCTAAAGGATACAATGAATTGATATGAATGAGTAATATGGAAAAATGACAGGATGTACAAAAATGGTGTAATTAGTAAATAAATTAAATAATAAAATTTGAAGAAATCAATAATAAGGACAAAGAACAGCGCCATTGCAATATTAAAAAGTGTATTACAGTAATCGAAAACGGAGTTATAGATAGACACACGTAGCATTTTCGTAGGAATCAAAATTGATGAAAGCCTTGAATTTGGAAGGCATCAATTCAACGTATTAAATAAATGCATTAGAAACAAAATTGGTTGGCTTTTTAAGTTAGAATACTAATTCCACAGACGTGTCCTCCATGCCTTTTATAATAAATGCTATTATACAAATCACACATGCACTTTATGGAATTGAGGAAAGTTGTGGAAATAGCTACAAAAGCAACACCTAAATGTGTATACTTTTGGCACAAGAAAAATGGCCACAAGAGCAATTACATTTTCCCACACTATAGACAAGTTCTGGACGCATTATTCCACCCAGTCCTAAAGAGTATGTAAATGTTTATAATCTGCAATGAACTTGCAGTAACTATCAACTTTTGTATATGATACCACAAGAGACATTTACCCGAATTCATTTAAACACAATATTATGAGACGATGAATCAATGCATACAGGACTAGAGGCAAAGAAACATTCCGTGGCTGAGGAGCTAACCCGAAAATGTAAAAAGCGACCACATGGTACATTTTCTAATTCTTATTGTTGGAACAAAGTTCTGGAATAGATTTGCCCCAAAATTACTTCGAGAAGAAAGAACAAGTTTCATTATCGAAAACAGCTAAACAAATCATTTGGTTTAAATAAGGTTTTAAGTGATCAAGAATACTGACATGTATGTTATGAACTTTATCATAATCTAACATGAAAAGCAACAAATAATTTTAGAAAAGGTAGACATGTAAAATGAGATTATTTTGTAATATAGGATATTTGATGGGAAAACCAATTCACAACTAGCACTTGTGCTATACTTTTGAGTTTGTTCCCTTTTAACAAAACATTCCCTTTTGTTTTCAGAACGCTTTTGCGCTATGCATTGTATATTACATACTTATATCATGTTTTTTGTCCTTTTCGATTTACTTCAAAATGTCATATATCCAATGATAATGACATTGTAATCAAAATAGAATACTACAAATTTCCTTATATTGCTAAGATTTAACTAATAAGATATTGTTATTTATAATGCATGCATATTGGGTGAATAACTTATATATCATTGTATTTCTTATAATAATTTCAATGCTAATTCGAGTATACTAGATTTTCATGCTAATCAATATACAATTCAATGTTATCATTATGTTGCAATGTAACATAATGTTGCTTGGAATAATATTTTCAAAAATTCAATCAAACCTTCAAGCTCAAAAAAGAAAAAAAATGTAGTTATAGTTCAGTGCCAAATCAAATATTTTTTTACCCACCACTAATTTTTCAGCTCATGCTATTGGAAAATCTGTGATTTTATAGGTAAAGTATACTTATGTAATACATTTATGTAAATTTGCTTTAATTGCGGTAGCGCCTAAGATAATAATAGGCCATATGGTATGAGCGGAGGAGAGTCTTGAAAAGACTACTACATTAGAAAAAAGAGTCTATATATTACTTTTCTTTCTGCGTTTTTTCCCCAGAAATCACACCAAAGCCAAACAATCACACTTGCCTTTGTGAGGCTTATGACCATCGTGATGAGATGTACGATAAGTATTATATCATAGATCTATAATCGATAATTGTGCGCGAATGCAATTTTAAAGAAATGGTGTGTTGGGCCGACATGCAATGGGGGGCGGGGGAGAAATCTCGCTTTCAAAACGCCGTGGGACGCTTAGTGTCCCACAAACTACAATTTAATTTATGTTCTGCAAAATGAATTTCTCATCCTGTAATACGAGGGTCAACAGTCCAATAGCAGAAACAATTATTTTAAGTTGTGCACAAATGAAAAAGTGGGTAATTTAACTGTTTTTATGGGAGGCAAAAATCACGGGAGCATGAAACCTTTCGATCATGTTTACCTCCGCACTGTATTTTGCGAGACGGCGGGGAGTCTGGTGTGCCGTGTCATTGTGGGGGTGGGCGGGCGTGTCCTGTCTCCTGGATTTTAATGCCTCTATTTCATATTATTAGCCGCTTGCTGGGGCACAATTTCATGAGATCGGTTTTTCCCTTTTCCTTGTAATTATTACATACAAAATCCATTTATCTAGCGGCTCCGTTATCAGCACCTGCGTCCCCAGGCATATAAAGTGGCATGTCATTTATATATGAAGTTATTTTTTGTGATAATTTCAGTTTGGATATCAAAAAAAGTATACAAAACAAAAACCCCTCGGGAATTGATGATACTGGTTTGTGGTACTATTTCGTCGATGTGTTCGTAATGTATCATAGATTATTCTTCGATCGTTCCTGTTATATAATGTAGTAATCCATGTAAGGAGGAATAACGGGTTTTTGTTTAAATGTTTTATTATTTTTATGCTTGAAGGTTTATGGGTTCGGTGACAGTCTGTGTTGCACAGATTAATTAACCAATTTGGTAAAGCCATAACACATAATGATGCAGTCATCTTTTGCTGACAATAAATAGGAATTTTTATATTTACAAACGGTGAGTATATCCTCTCGCGATAATTTGAATCTCTGTTTGTATATGTGGCGTTTGGTCTGTTTAATCCGTTACCATGGATTACAACGGGTTTTGGTAATTGACGATAGACGGCACAAGCATACACATCAACAATAACTTAACCCCATCAACCACTCAATTGGTATACTAATGGGAAAGAGGAAAACTCAGAAAGAAATTTACCGAAGGCTTGGGCTCATTTTTTTTTATAATGGACAGTTTGAGACGGAAATGTACCAAACGATATGGAAAAACTCTCATTTTGACCATTGTTTAGCCAAGGAAGTGAAAACAACGTCGTAAGCCACATGAATACGCGTGAAAATTCCATTTACATGCGCGTAAAAATAAGATTGATTTAAGAATCATTAGGACTTTCCATATCCCTACGCAGTAAGGAACTTACTGCCCACAGTAGGTTGACGTCATTAGTGATCCAACTTGTATAGGATATCAAGACTTCCTATCTAATAATATACTCTATGACCTGAATGAGATTTATATATTATAGAGTTCCATCGGCTGTATGAAAGCTTGCAACCACAAAAGGCGCCTAAATCGCACGTTCCATGAAAAATGAGTTATTAGCACCATTACATTGGCTTACCGTTGTCTAAGTTACAGAATA
Source organism: Eucidaris tribuloides (assembly GCA_001188425.1). Taxonomy (NCBI): domain Eukaryota; kingdom Metazoa; phylum Echinodermata; class Echinoidea; order Cidaroida; family Cidaridae; genus Eucidaris; species Eucidaris tribuloides. The sequence goes on along the minus strand of JZLH01S0253492.1, from coordinate 33,563 downwards.
AAATTTTGGCCGCTTAATTGCAGCAGACAAATACGTAACATTGCATGATTGTTAGTGTCATTTCCCATAGGCACGTGTACAAACTCTGGCAAAGAAATGCCCTTTTCTTCGAAATTCATCAAAGTGGATTTAGCAGCCTTTGGTTGCAAGGCTCTTCATATTTTAGTAATATTGTCATAATTATATACACAAAGGACCAGGAAAATGAAAGTTACGTTCATGCTACATACATACCCTCCCTAACTCAAAAAGTATGCAACATACACCTAAAATAAACGCATGCATTTGTGAGTTGAAGGCGGTCCTTTTTAATAATGATACCCTAAGAAAGTTTATAAATGGAAATAAAGTCTGTTGAAAAGAAATCAATGAAGCAAGTGTTTTTTCTTCTTTCTTCATGGGCGGAGAGATTATCAAATGCAGGCACACCCATCGGCAGAGGGCCGGAACACAAAATTTGAGCATTTGTTCGGCCTCCCTATAGGGGTGGGGTGTTAATTCACACTAGCATCGAATTCGGTTTTATAATTTCCGCGTAAAAATGGTTTGAATGGCTTGGAAAGACTTTCCAACAAACAAAAAATGTCATTGTGTTCCTTGTGACAGACGGTCGCAGAAAGAAGACACCACGCTGCAAAGACGAAAGCGCATCTATACTCATGAGATTAGTGAATAGGAGAATAAAACCGCGCCCATGTTCAGAAAAAGACCTCCTCAATTGTAATTTAGTTCATCTTTCTCAATTCTTAAAGAGGCGATTTATTATTGGCAAAACATCCTAAAAATTTGCTGTATGCGACTTTTTAGTACATACTGATATAAAGATGTGGAGAGAAGACCCATCATCTTTATGTTAGTAGCCTCATCCCTCCTTTTCCCATATCTTATGAAGAATAAGAGGGCGCTTTCGTCTTTGGCGCCGTGGTGTCTCTTCTGGACGTGTCAGGTGAATAAATGACGTTGTTTGTTTGTAAAGAAGTCGTTTACCAACCATTCAAACTATTTTACGGGAAATATGAAACCGAATTAAGGCGATGCTAGTGCGAATTAAACACCCACCCCTATAGGGAGGCGAAAAAATGTCAAATTTTGTGTTCCAGCCCCCTCTGCCATGGGTGCGCCTGCAATTGAAATCTCTCCGGCATGGAGAAAGAAAAAAAAAACAATTGTTTATTGAGTTTCTTTCAAAGAATTTATTATTTCAAATATAAAACTTCTTACGACATCATTAATAGAAAGACTCCTTCAACTCAAATGCATTCGTTAATAGTGTATGTTGTGGTCAATACTTTATGAGTAGGTGAGGTAGATTAAGGAGGTATTGTATCGCCACTTTATAGAAGCTTGGGCCTATTGGAAATCAACGATAATTCTGTTAATTGGAGGTTTCATTTTAGGCCAATTACAGCAAAAATCTGAGCCACAATACCGCCATGCTACATGTCTTTGATTAGTACTAAAAATGAAGCCGCTGAAAAAAAAAATTATTTCAAAAAATGATTAATTAGTGCTTTACAAAAGTGAAAACGTAAGTTGATCGGAATTCACCCTAGCCATTTTTCCCATAGACTTATTGTGTGTACACCTAGGCTATTTAAACTCGCCCCGAGTTTAATCGTTCATTCATGCATAACTTGCCAATTGCAGGTAGACTTTCCAAACTTTTGTATTCTAGGGTGTTATTTGTCCATACATGTATGAATACTACATGTAGTGTCAGGATATCAAAATTTTGAACAAATGTTTTTAAAATTGAAGATCCACAATGTTAGCCTATCACTTTAATTTGTATACTGTGTTCACGCGCCTGTCAATTCGTGTGGAGGTACGTGTTCCGTCGTCGCACCTAGCTGCAGGGCACAGACTTTATTTTGACACTACAAACAGATTTCACACGCCTTGAGCCAGAGACTAGATGCTGTTGGCTAGGCCTTGTCCGGAGCAAGCTAAAACACGAGGCCTATGGAAAGTAGCTAGCTACAGCACAAGTTGCTCAGACCCTGATGGTGTGCGTAGCACGACGGACAAGGGTTTGAGCCTTCTCCCCCGCGGATTTCCGCCCAATGCATAATGTGTTCACAAAGCCGCCGTACTCTCCGAAGCCAGATAATGTTAATTATACTCAGCTTGCCCCAGGCAATTAAAATACATGTCATTTATTATTAAGTACTTTGTGGTATTTGGTTTGGATAATAAAAAAAGTAATAAACAAAAACCCTTGGAATTAATGATATATATATATATATATATATATATATTTGATATTCTTACGAGTGTTTCGTAATGTATCATAAGATTACTCTCGTTTCTAGATTGATTTTAATATGTATTCCCTGTGGAGGGAATAAAGGATTTTCTAATGTTTTATTACTTCTATGCTTGAAGGTTAATGTGTTTGGTGAACGGTCTGTCTTACACGGATTAGGCCTAATACCAAATTTGGTAATACCTGAACAATAATTGATGCAGCATCTTTTTGCTGAACAATAAATAGGCATTTTATATTTACATCGGTGAGGCATATTCTCGCGCGATAATTTGCAATCTCTGTCAGTACATCTGCAATTGGTACGTTTATCGGTTACCATGGTTCAACGGTTTAAATTGACGATAGACGGCACAAAGCATACACATCACCTGAAACTTTAATATCACGCATTTCTGTACCCAAAAGGGGAAAATCTCCAGAGGACAATCTCCCGAAAAAAAAGTTTTACTAACGACTTCGAAGGCTCTATTCTCGTATTTGTTTATAATGGGACAGTTTCCGAAGACAGGAATATTTATCGACGTACATAAATAAATAGAGCTCTCATTTTACCACTGGATATAACCCTTCTCTATTTAATACTTCAAAGTAATTGCCAAACATAACACTAATAACGTTCGGTTCTTTCTATAATGATGTCCTATTGCGTTTTATTAATGCAAAATAAAAATATATTTGAAAGAATCAATGAATATTTTTATCTCCTTTCTTCTCCGAGGGGAAGACATAATCAAATGCAGGCGCACCCACAGCAAAGGCTGGAACATAAAATTTAAACAATATTCGGCCTCCCTATACAGGGTGGCCAGAAAAAATGCTACAAAATAGCGATCGTAATTCTTCAACATTATGAAACAAATGCCATTCAATTTTATTATTTGTTAGAACAATTCTTTTCCGACAAAATGATACCATGATGATTGATTAGAGTAAGGCGTTTGGATGCCTTAGGGACCATTTTCTGAGGCAATCGTAAAAATTCCGAAATTTGTTTCTTTCTCAAACTCCCGGAACGCTGGAACACCTAAAATATTCTCACGTAACAGCGTGCCAATTGAATAAGCGGTGGAGACAAACGACTGGAATGCCTAGCTTTGATACGAAGACAATGGATACCGTAATGCTTACATTGGTCATTTGCAGCCTGGATAGTGCAGCCGACGCATTCCATCATGTCATGGCAAGTCGTTAGCGCTGAGAATATTTCGCAGTGTTCTGATGAATGAATGGAGTTGAAAAAATAACAAATAATAGGAAATTAAATTGGCTCAGAAATAGCCGCTAGAACAAAACGCCCTGAATCAATAATCAATGATCAATGGTATCATTTGTTAAAAATAATGTCCTAACCCATGAAATAATTACCAATAACATTTGTGGATGATGTTGAAGAAATTAACGATCAGGCATGTGAGCATTTTTTTTGGGGCCACGCGTATAAGGCTGGTATCTATTCCACTAGCATCGTAATTAGGTTATATTTCCCCGTGAAACGGTTTTGATGGTTTGAAAAGACTCCAACAACCTTAAAAATATCATTTTTCCTCTGAAGCGTCCCTTGAAGTTATAATTTCTTATTCTGTCTTAAATTCTAATAGGCGGTTTACTATTCCAAAACATCCTAAATTTACTAGGTCATGCACC
>JZLH01S0253462.1:3572-15206 GCA_001188425.1 Eucidaris tribuloides | reverse complement strand
CGGGCAAGTGTGTTAATGAAAAGCAAAAATGACAACTTGAAACAGCCAACTTGAAATTGAAAATTCAATTTGTCCGGATTCATCAAACGAGTTGAATTTGACTATTGATAAGTTAAAATGAGTAAAAAAGTTGCGAAAATGACCGGGAAAACCTATAATACACACTGTCAGCAATGCAACCAAGCTGCCAATAGATTTTGAGTCAGTGAAATGTATCTTATATTTCCTACATCTTTCACATCTTCATATAATCTTGCAGCTGGTAAAAGGGCATAAGCATAATACAGTAAATTGCCTCTAACTTGAAAACCATAGGCTTATTTCACATGGAATGAAAGCATTGCGACCATTTTACTTGCTGTCAGTCTGTTAAGGACAAATATCAGACGAGTCAATCATTTTCAAATTAGAGGCAAGTAAATGTTGAAGACGCTCCTTTAACATTGTGGAAACCCCATTCAAAAAATTGTCAAACTTTTAGATCTAACCTACATGATAGTGTTTGAATGGGCAAATAAACACCCTAGAACACAAAACTTTAGACAGTTATGTTGCTTAGAGCATATGCTAACACCTACATGATAGTGTTTGAATGGGCAAATAAACACCCTAGAACACAAAACTTTAGACAGTTATGTTGTTACTAGCAAATTATGTATAGATAAAATCAGAACATGAATTGATGTTCTGTGGACAACAACACTCTATTACAGATCACTCTAAGGGAAAACTTAAATGGTCACTCATTGATTTTCACTTTTTAAAAGCACTTAATGATAATTTTGAACTGCAATCTTATAGAGTTTCATTTTTAGACCTATCAGAGACACTAGTAAATATGGAAGATCATGTAGCTCAGATTTATTAAACTGGAAACATTGTTACATGACATCTGTAAGTTAGATTATCAAATTAGCTGATCAATTTCAAGTTAGAGGCAATTTTAATCTTAATTCCCTTCTGCTTAGAGCATATGCTAACACCCTTTCACCAGCCAGGTGACATATATATTTTTCTTATTGCTTCTTCGGAACTACACGTCATCTTCTGCGGCACCCCGCGAGCTGAGAGCCAGGGTGACGCGGTGCATGGCCGGCTGCACCTGGGGGAACTCCGTGGAGAGGCGGTCGGCGATGGTCGCGATGGTCTGCATCTTGTCATTCTGCTTTTGCGTCTCGGCCGTGAGGGCGGCCTCCGTCTTGCACAGCAGCGTGTACTTGCCGTCCTTCAACGCCTGGTAGTTCTTGACTCTCCGCTGCGGGAGACGATGTCCATCAGATGCTGCAAGGGAGAAAAACAAAAGGACGGAGTGAAAACATGGAACAATTACTTCACAAAAAATATGTGTCTGTGCACAGTAAAACTAATTGGCATATGGTTATAAAATACATCCAGTGCCTCCCTTAATTCACATTATATATTTGTGCCAAAATTTTTCTCATTTCATCATTCAATTTCCAAACTCAGGTGTAATTCCAACTCTTAAATGTACAAACTGATTTCATTGTTCCAACACTTCCTTCTGAATTTAGTACATCTAAAAGTACTAAATGACATTTTTGTTAATGTAATTGTTTTGCACTTTCCCTTCTTTCTTATTCTTGTTCAATTCATGTATTTCTTTTTTTTTTATTTAGTTATTTATCTATCCATTCATTTGATGAGGGGCGGGGAAGGGGGCATAGTTGTTGTTTACGGACAACAATAAAAAGCATTTGATTTAACTTTTTCTTTTTTTTTTCACATGGCAGCTTCACAAACACTTGAAGCCCTGATTTTCCAGAGAGTTATGTGGTCAAAAGCTCCATATGGTGAAACATGTTCAACATTGCAAGGCAGTATTTTCCACAAATACTTTTTAGAATGGTCCATGACAGTTTTTTTCAACCCCAAATAGACATAGGCTGGTAATCTTGAAAGCGGACTAACTTAGTTCCCTGACAACCTGTGGAATGTTAGTCACCTGTTTTATGGAAAACCACTTCGAACAATGTTTATTACATGATTGATGTTTTAATCTGTAACAAATAACTAATAACTATGTAATTCCTGTTATGAAATAAATTGGAATTTTCATTTTTACAACATATTTTGTGCTATTTTTGCACTTTATTTCAAATTTTAATAATTAAAACATGAAATGAATGTATTAACACGTAGCATTCCATAATACAGGTGACTAACATTCCAGAGTTAGTCAGGGGACTATGTTAGTCTGCTTTTGAGAATATCATCCATAAGCTTTAAACATTACCTTTTGTTTAAGTTCAACAAGTCTCTCAATGTCACCATCAAGGGTGTCTGCCACGCTCTGTAGCTCGTGGAAGTTGCGCTGCTTATTATCCAGTTGCTGGTTCAGCATCTGCTGGTGACTTCGGAGCTCAGCAATATCCCCATCGCAGTTATTGGCATCCTGGGAAGAAACACAAACAAATTTCTTTGAATTAGCAACCATATATAAGGGAGACTATCAACAAACCCCGGCTACTTCCAACTTCAGGTCTTGAAGGCAGTACATGTATGTAGTTTTGGTCAATGGCAAAACAGGCATTTTGTCCTATTTTATTTGGTATTTTAGATAGACCTACATCATCTATTAATGCCCTGAAAATCAAATGCTCTGGAATGCTTACATTTTTGAGAAATTGATGAAAAATAAGAAAGTAGGGGGGGGGGGACTATTTTGCTACAGGACATGTACATAGTGATAAATGAAAAAAAAAATTCACAATGTATCACTATGAACAATTTTCAGTAGGTTTAATGTATTCTGATGTCTGGCCCACCAATACCATTCTTTGTGAATAATTGATAAAAACTTATTGACAGAAACTATACTTAGGCTTTTACCTACAACGTAAAAAGAGGATAATCATTTCAATTACAGACAGCTACATCTAAATGCAGCATTGATTACTGACGAACTCACCTAAAATAGCAATTTCTGTTGGGCTAAGATGAAATCATTCAATTAACCAATTTGTCAATCTCTTTCTATTTTCTCTTTTAACAGTTACAATTTGTAAATGTTCATCACGGAACCAACAAAATGTCGCACAGGGTGATTTTCTGCTCGGGCTGAAAATATATCATTTTTGGTCAACATGGTTAAGTTTTTAATCTTTTACATTTTCTGAAAGCGCAACTATTATCCTTCATAAATAATAAGTTTGGAAGTATGAAATAAAATTCAAGTGGTAGTTTTTTTTTGTAAGTTTTTCTCAACCTATGTTTGTTTGTTTGTTTTTGTTTTTTTTTGGGGGGGGGTAGTTTCCTTCCAAGAGAAAGAAAATGTGTAAAAAGGACCAACAAACAGGTTTTCTGTCATTTTTTCAGCATTGATTCATGCTTTCATATCTTAATTGAAACATTGTCTCAAAACTTGTTGGTTTTGTGATGAACTCTCAGCAATTTTAAACACACAATGCATTGAATACGTGTGATTTTGACACAACAACCTACTTGCTGAGTAGCCTTGATTTTCTTCTTGAGTTCGGCTAGCTTTTTGTGGAATGTACCCTTGGTTTCCACTTTCTTGTTCATCTTGGACTGGGCGTCGCCCCGGGTCACGATGGTGTCACGTCTGGAAACGGCTTTCTCCATGTCTTGGATCAGCTTCTCTTGCAGCTTCATCAACTGGGTATGGCGTACCTAATTAAATGAAAAAAAATGGAGAAATTCAAATAGTAGAGATAATCCTGGTGGTACGAGTGACATACATATATCTATCATTAGAATATCATGCATATTGACAATATTAAAGTATTAAAGTTAAAAGACATGATTGGGGGTAGTCCTCAACTTGGGATAGAAAAAACTATTCTAGAATCAAGTAAAATATGCAAGGATTCTACTGTGAATATTTTATAGTCAAAAGTTGACTCATTTTAAAATAACTTCCAAAAGTATGCTTTGTAACAGACAAATCTGTAGTGTAGCTTTCTATGGGACTTAATTTTATAGAGCCTCAAGAGAATTAAACTGTTGGCCTGTTCATGCTTGATCCTCCTTACGTACACAAACTCAAGACAAATCCTTCCAGCCAGAAGATCCACTCCAGCTGGTGTACATTTGGTATATCTTTCAACCAGTTTGGTTCTAAAGGCATTTTTTATTCCTCCCAATCATGTCACCGAGCTTTAATAGTAGTAGGAATAGTACAAACAGCAGCAGTTTTAGTAATGGTACCATTTCTACTACTATATACTGCTACTACTACTACTACTACTACTACTACTACTACTACTACTACTACTACTACTACTACGATTACTTCTGTTTAGTCTATTTCATGTAATACATGCAGATACAGTTAACATAATACCAACAAGTACCACTAGGTTTATGTCGATAAGAGTACATGCAGCACCTTGACCAATCATAATCTCACTTTTTCTTATCTGCATTTTTTAATCTTTAATTTGTAGGTGTGCGTGTTTCTTTAAAGTTTAAATTAATTGAATACCCTTCCCTGAACAAAATTTATAAATCAGCAGTAGCCTCACTGCACCAGTAATTTGTCAACATTGGAAAACCCTATTACAACAAACACAGACATAATGAAGACTTGAGTATTGCATGGAAATTTATCCACAACAAGGACCACCTGTGGATCCCCACTTCCTTGTTATAACAGGGTTTTCTGTATTCACTGACAGTTTAATGTGAGCAGGATTACCAGTATGTTCCTACCTCCATGCGATGGATCTCAGCTGTCATGGCCCGTATCTCCCCCTGGCCAACCTCAGAATCTACTGTAGCTTTGGCTTCCCGAGCCAGCTGGGTCTTCTTCTCCCACAGCATGATCTGGCGTCTGTTTGGGTAAAAAACATAAAAAGAGGAGTAAACTTAGCATCATCCTTATTACAGACGACTCTTGTTATAACGAAGTCCTTGGGACCAGCAGTTTTCTTTCATTGTATCGAAATTTTGTTATAACCAAACAGTTAAAGTATATGAATGTATAGATAATAACATTGGGACCAGAATTTTTATTTTGTTGTAGCAGGAATTTCACGATTACAATCGTGTTCATTATAACGGGAGTGCACTGTATCATTATCATTATTATCATTATCATCATTATTATCATTATCATCGTCGTCATAGTCATCATTGTCATAATCACCTTCATGGTCATTGTAATCATCATCATTACCATTATCATCTTCACTATTATCATTGTTATCATCATCATCATCCTCATCTCATCTTTATTATGTCATCATCATCACCATCATCATGGTCGTCGTCATCATTTTCACCATCATTAACATCATTTTCATTCATCATTTTCATTAGCATGATTTTCATCATCATTATTTTATCATCAACATTTTCATCATCATCGTTTTCATCATCATCATTTTCATCATCATTATTTTCATCATCATCAGTTCACTAAATGTTAATGTTATATCAGTTTGCTATTGTAAATATCAAGATACTCACTCTGCCTCCACCAGACTGTTGAGTAGTCTCTCTTTCTCCTCTCCCATCTCATCCAGCCTGGCCTGCATCTCAAGCGATTCTTTCTCTGCCTCCTACCAGAAATGAGAGGAAAGAAGATGTATGAAAATTATTTAGTTTTAGCCCTTGAGGGCCCTGCCCCTGGGTCCCAAGGGGGGGTCAGGTTTACCATTTGAGTAACACTGAATCCCCTCCCTATGTGGACTATCTCTGTCATGTTTGGTCTGAATTCAATAATGTGTATTAAAGAAGATGTAAATGTGAAAAGTTTAAAGTGATAGGCTAACATTGTGGAGCTCCACTTTAAAAAATTGTCAAACTTTGATATCTGAGCTACATAGTAGTGTTCAAATGGGCAAGTAAACACCCTAGAATACAAAAGTTTGGAAAGTTTTGATGCCAATGGCAAGGTATGCATGAATAAACAATTTTTTACTCCAGTGAATGATAAAATAGCCTACATCTACACAAGGTAAGTCTATGGGAGAAAATGGGCAGGTGAATCTGGTCAATTTGAATGCTTGTAGATTTTCACTTTTTTAAAGCACTAAAATACAATTTTTCAGCACTTCATTTTTAGACCTTATCAAAGACACTTGGAGTGTGGAGGATTATGTAGCTCACATTTTTTTAACTGTGGTAAATGTTAGCCAGTGGCTTTATGCACAAGGAATGACAAATGACACACACAAAGTGATTGCAATTTGAACTAAAAAACTACAATCCTATTGTAATATTCTTATGAAGAATGATATAATCTGCAAAAATATTCTTGTATATGCCCCCTTCATCATTCAAAGAGATTTGGGTACTTGTTTTCGTTGTTTCTCTGAATTCTTCTAGCTGTCAATCATTGACATTTATTCACTCCAACAGATAAAGAACAGCAGGACTGGTGATTTTTTTTTATTTGTTAAAATTTAAATCAGATTATTATTCATTTATATTGATTAAAAAAAATCTTAATACTCAAACCAAATATTGCCCCCATAAGTGGAAAAGGGGATTTGGGATTGTGGGATTTCATAGAATTTTAGTTAAATCATCATTTACCCCCTTGGGGACAACTTGCTTGCACAGAAGCCCAGTATATTGCACACTTAGAGATGACAGGCTTCTCCAAATAGCCAAGAAAATATGACAAACTTTTCAGTCAAACATTAGATAAATGGTAAAGTTACATTGCCTAATGGTTCTGTGTATTTCCCAGTATAAATAAAGAAAATAAATATTCTCTGTAGAATGTTCATAAAAAAACATGGGTTTATATTTTTTTCATAGTCAACCACATGAAAATCAACAAGTCTCTCAATAACTATTGATATCATATACTATTGAGTTACACTTCAATTTTTCAATTCTTTTAAACAAAAAATGAAACAAATTAAATCTCTTTTAAAGAAAAAATGAAACAAATTAAATCTTGATTTTTGCATTAATTTTTTTTTCCACCACTCTGGTCATAATACCTATCACGTAAACAATTCTTAGTTTATTGATTTAAATCAATGATTTACTCTTGTGTGGAGGGGGTTATTCTTCTCACACACATAAAAAAACTTACCCTCAGTGACAACACAAAGTCATTTTCAATGAGAATGTTGTCTTGGTGGAGGTCTTGTCTTATCTTTCCTTCACGTGTCAACAGCTGGTTGAGCTTCAGCATGTCGTTCTGCATATCTCGGATGTTCTTTTCAACATTCTTGTGCTCGTACAGCTGTCCGTCAATGTCATCTGCAAAAGGACACAAGAGAAATGTGAAATTTACAGTGGCAAGTTTTCATTGATAAAATCTAGCATTTTTTGTGGGAGATATGGTAGCACTGAAGGAATCATGTCAATGACTACTTAAGTATGTTACTGACAAATGGCTCGTTTGCCCTTTCATGGGGTTATTCTGCACATACCCCACTCCCCCCCCCCTCCCTCGCCCATGACGAATGCTCAGGCAACAATAGACCAGTTTACTAACATAGGTTTTTGGGACATCCCAAATCCTTGCCCGAGGCTTGTCCGACATAGCAACAAGTACCATACAAATTGGATTCAAAATATTGTAGTCCATTCATTAATAACAAAATAACAGAATACCTGGTCACCAGGTCCCCAGGAAAGAAACATGCTATGTTTATTGCTCTGGTGGATATTGCTCTAGCAAATGACCTTATAAATTGTACTTTTCCAAACCCCACTCACTCAGATATAATCTATGTAAGGGTGTACTATGCAATCAAAATCAACCCTCATCTCAATTTTGACAATTTTGAGATTTTGGATGACCTTCCTACTTCAGGCATCCAAAGTTCAGCTTAGGATGTTGTGACAAGTTTCCCAATTAGGTGTAGCGGGTCACATATGTTGTGTATTAGAGTCAGGGGTCAATCCTTATCTTCTTCTTGTGGAAGACAGTTGACTAAATGTCATTCCCTGCCCCCCCCCCCCAAAAAAAAACTGATCATCAAGATATAAATTCACATACTCTCAATCCTCATCTTCTTCTGGTGTAGGATGGTCAGTGCCTTCTTCATGGTGTCCACCTCTCTCTGCTGGGTGTCCTTGTCCTGAGTCATCTTGACCAGCTCTCCCTGCTGTCGCAGCCAGAACTGCTGCAGGTCGGCGATCTCCTGCGTCCGGGTGTCGATGGACTTGGACAGGGCCGCCGCCTCCTGCTCCAATGGCCCCAGTTCTTCACCCTGTAGCAAAGATAGACCAAAAGTGACTGACTTAACGAGGCATCAATTGCGAAAGTATTTATTTAGGACTCTAACTGTTAATGTTCCCCCACCCAGAGGCCACAGTGCCACTGTGCTGATCCCCATTGTGCCAGCCCCTAATCCCCCATGCCAGGTTTATTTGGAGACTGTACAATCAATATGTAGATTTGCGTGAAAGTATGACATTGGCACTGCAGTGAAGCTGTGATAACAATACAATGGCAAGTCAATAGATGCGTGATTACAATAAAATGGCAAAGCAATGCATATTATGTAAACATGCACTTGGCAATTATAGATTTAAAAGGGATCACGCTCAGACATTCATTTACAACATCATACCGTATTATCAACAATTCCTGTAAACTTGTGATAATACAAATAACATATCACACTTCCTGATTAAAATGATTATTTAGGAGATTTGCAGCTACAATTAAACTAGAGCAACAAAACAAAGTGTGAAACAGAGTTTTTTTTAAGTATCTCACAACAGGAGCTTTGATCTTTCACCTTTGACCCTTTGACTCAAAATTTCATTTGCTAATCTATCTATAAGATGATACATACTTTGGTAAACCATACATTAATGACCCACCTAGTTGCACCTATGATCTTTGACCTTCTGAGTCCAAAATCTAATTTGATATATGTGATGATATATACTTGGGCATGTTTTTTGTTCTTGAAATATTGCAACATTAACCAAAATAAAGCTTGCTTCTCATCAGTTTTCCTCCTATGAATATACAACTAATTTTTGCAACCGGTAAAAAGATGATGAACATGTTAATGCCATGTGCTTAAAATATCTCACACAAAAACCAGATAAGAGATGGCTGTGAAATAAAAGAAAAAAATGTTTTTGTTTTTGTTTTGTTTCTTTTTTACTTACACCCTGTGAGCTGGTGATAGCCTCAATTTTTTTGTTGTACTGGTCTATCAGGCCCTGCTTGCGTTCGATGACAGCATTGCGTTTGACAATTTCTCCCTCGCTGCGGGAGATGATCTCGTTCTTCTCGTGGATTTCGTGGTCGAGTTCCTGCAGGGCCTTGCGCAACCGCTCCACACGGGTGGACGTGTTGGACAGATCAAGGGTGTCCTGTGAGATCTCATTCTCAACTTTGGCTTTAGCTGCTTCCTGAGGTATTAAGACGCCGAAATGGAAACAAATATTTTGTCAATGAAACACGCTTAAAGGTAAATGACATGATTTCGGGTAGTCCTCAACTTGGGGTGAGACTATTCAAGAATCAAGTAACTGTGCAAGGATTCTGCTGTGAAAATTTTGTAGTCAAAAGTTAAATCATTTTAAAATAACTTCCATCAGTTTGCCTTGTGACAGAACAAATCTGTTGTGTATCTTGCTACGGGGTCTATTTTTATCGGGGCTCAAGAGAAACAAAATGCTAGTATGTTCATGCTTGATTAGGCTTAGGTAAACAAATTCAAGATATATCCTTCCATTTGGTGTATCCATTATTATATCTGTCAACCAGATTGGTTCAAGAGGCATTTTTTATTTCTCCCATATCACGTCACTGCCCTTTAAAGGGATATGGCATGATTCTAGGAAGTCCTCAATTTAGGACACAATAATTTTAGAATCAACTGTACTGCTTAAGGTTACTGCTGTGAAAATTTCACAATAAATATTTCCTCATTGTTGTCCCATTATCAAAGCTGTTGTGACAATCAAATTTGTAAAGATTTCTAAGGGTTTAATTTCTATCGGGGTAACCTTTAATTCAATACTGATAAATAAATGCTTGTTTATCTTCAAGTAAACAAATTCAAGATCATTCCTTCCAGCCTACATATACAGTCAAGTTTGTGTATGTATTGTTTGGTACATGTTTCAACTTCTTGTGCAAAGGTATTTTAATATCAACATGGGACCTCCGACTTTATGTCCAATCCAAGGGACAGGTAGAAGGATGAAGTGTCTTAATACGCAAGGACACAACAGCCTTGGTGTGTATTTCAACCAGGAATCTCTCAAAAGAGAAACCAGTCTTATCCACTTAGAGGCAACACAGACCCCCCCCCAAAAAAAAGAAATACATGCAAACATGAAGTGAAAATATTGTTGATCTCTCCCCTCCCCCCCCCCAAAAAAAACCCCCATACATCTGCACCTTAGTGCTTTTGAGACCAAAAAACAACCATCTTATACTTGCCTGATCTGCGATGCGCTTGCGGACGTTTCCGGCCATCTTATTGGCATAGTGTGCTGCTTTGTCCATGGTGAGCTTGTTACGCATCGTGTCCATGATAGCATCTTCCAGTCTCAGCTTCTCCTGGTACTCACGTTCAATCTGCTTACGCAAGGCTGTTAACTCATTGACTCTCAGGGTACGATCCTGATGAGAAAAACAAAAGAGTATATTATCAGTAATCGGACCACAAGTTTGAAAGACAATTTGATTTGAAATCAATGGATAGGTATGCATTTCTTGTAGTTTCAAAATCAAAATCTGTCAACAATGAAGGAGAGGAAGCATTTTCTGTGGATTTAAATAAATAAGCATAACTAACAAATTTTACAATGCTGTGTAAAAGTTTTGAAGTTCCAAAATGGCCCCATCCTACAAAATAAACAATATCAAAATTGGTTGAGCAGCATTTTAAAAGTGTAGATGGACAATGGACACTGGGCGTCATGCAAAGCGATAAATTCATTGGAATCTTTGAGCCTGGTGAACTGAAAAATGCTAATCTTTATACTACATTCTCTGTTAGGTTACTTACTGGGTATCTTAATTGATACTTGGTTTACAAGTCATTTAGTCTGGCAGCACAACCCCGATTAAAGGTGCAAAATTCTCCAAAAAGTAGGAGAAAAGTAGGATTCAGTCCACCAAAGTAGAAGGGAAGTAGGATATTCATAAGTAGTGTTTGGAGCAGTAACCCCAAAGAAAATGGAAACATTCGGAATACACGGAAAAAAATTGTAAGATTGGCGAAAAAGCGGAAATCCACGGAAACAAATTTTCCTTCACAAACAGGTGATGATGGTAGTTACAGTACTCTCAACAACAATCTGTAAAGACTACTCAACTCCAAAGAAATATGAAACCCATCGTAAATGTTGTTGTTGTTTCTTTAAAGTAGGAAAAAGTAGGAAGACAAGGATTTTTAGAGGAAAAAATACAAAAACTAGGATCTTCATAAAAAGTAGGAAAAGGTAGGAAAAGTAGGACCAGTTGAAGGCCTGAAAATGGCAAGAAACCAACTTACCGTGGTGGCCTTGTTGAGGTTCTGCTCCGTCTCGTGCAGCATCCGGGAGTAGGTGCTGTACTCCTCCTTGATCTGGTCCTGCTTGGTCTGGCTGGTGGTGATCTGCTTACGCAACGAGTTGATGTCGATCTCGTTCTTCTGCAGGAGGAGGGTCAGCGTCTCGTTGTTCTCCTGCTCCTTCTGGATGGACTTCTTGTAGCCCTCGATCTCT
>JZLH01S0253414.1:10840-25386 GCA_001188425.1 Eucidaris tribuloides | reverse complement strand
CGATGCCACTGAAGATGTGATTAAGGTCTGAAATTGTAACCATAGGCGTACGCAGGATGTCCTTGTTATTATTATATTACCCCTGCGTACGTCTATGATTGTAACTAAATTCACCAAATGATGATATTTTAACCAATTTCACTCACTGATTAGCATGTTTCTCGAACAAACATCTGAGGATTTCACAACACAAGCAAAATGCAGGTTCTGCCAAATTGTGCAGGTTTGGCAATTTCCAGGGAAATCCCACTATTTCCCACCTGGGCGGGAAATACTGGAAAATAGCACGAAATGTACTTAGGATGTAGAAGTACAGGGAAATGCTAGAAAATACTCAGAAAATACCTGGGCAATTACTGAAAATATTTAAGAAGTATATTTCATAGTATTTCCTTGTATTTCCAACTATTTCCCATTCTCCTAAAAAAAAAAAATCAGCGAGGTGGGATTTACCTGTATTTACCGCCAGTATTTCCCACTCTGGCCAACCCTGAAATTGTCGCCTCGTTGACGTTTTAACTGTTAACTTCTAACTTCCTATGTAAATGTTTTTCTTTTTTGAAGTACTTTTATCATTATAGGTGTGCGTGTATGTCTGTGCATATGTGTACGTGTGTGTGTGTGTGTGTGTGTGTGTGTGTGTGTGTGTGTGTGTGTGTGTGTGTGTGTGTGTGTGCGTGTGTGCGTGTGTGTGTATGTGTGTGTGTGTGTGTGTGTATGTGTGCGTGTATGTGTGGGGGGGTGGGGGTGATCATGTTCTTGCACGACACTTGTTGACATTACAGCAGCCATTTTCGTTTATGTATATTATTTTCCGTAAAACGAAATTACCAACGGCTGGATAGCGCGTAGTAAGCGGTGCTTCATTAACGCCATTGCTCTTCAACGGGTCCAGATAATATATATTTTAAAATACACAATACCATACAAATGTAAAACAAATAGAACCATAATACATAGTACTCAACAATCAAAACAGACAATAGTTAACAACATTTACAAGTATACATCTTAAGGCTACCGCACACTACACGATTTTCCGTCGCACGACTGACCGACTTGGATCCGAAATAAAAAAAAAGCTTATTTTTCGTTCACGCTGATTTATCTCAGATCCAAATCGGTCAGTCGTGCGACGGAAAATCGCATAGTGTGCGGTGGCCTTAACGTAAATTGATTACGATTTTAATAGAAACATCGATTTTTCTAAAAGCCCTACGTGATACCCCCTCTAAAAAGACCCTATTTACATATTCTTGGAAAATTAAATTATTTATATTACTATTACTATTTTTAAACAGATTATACAAGAGTTATTTCTATTATCTTTGTTTTGAAACATTTATATTACTTTATTTTTGGATATCAAGGATGAAAAAAAAATGATTGTACATGTAGCTGTTGAACAAAATGAGTTAAACTGAAATGAAGATTTATTTACATCTAAATGAAATAAATGTGAGCATACAAAAGCATGACACAGTATGAACACACATAATATAATATAACAATAATGAAAGAACTCACAGAAATATGAATTATTAATCATGTCATATACTTTGTGTTTTTATGTTAAACGACTATACTAACTCCTTAATAATAGAATATGGCCGTTGCTCTCCGGCCACTTAACCACTGGCCCCTTATATTCACACCATTTTCATGTTGAACTACACATAATGTTACAATAAATTTCATGTTCTTTGTTGGCAATGTCTTTAAATGGATACTTGAAATATGTTTCTAATGAGTGCTGAACCATATCACGATCATTTTCACGTTTTGTTTTTTGGAATTTTTTGTCAAAAGATAATTTCAACAATGTACAAAATCTACAAAATTAGCATGCAAGTATACATGTGTAATGCAGTAAACGCGAGTTTGCGTCATTACAAGAAGTTCATATTCTCACACATTTGACACAACCAAGTAAAATGAGATAAATTGTATTGAAATGTATGGTCTTTTTTTAGCTTTATATGAAAATACCCAACATGACTGAATTTAAATTTCGTAAAATGAAAAAATATATATCTATGCCATTTTTTTGTGATACACACTGTATCGTGTCATTAACACCGAACATTTCGTGACGTTTGACAGAATAATTCCTGAATTAAATCTCATCCTGCCATACCGCCACCATTTGGTTTCTTATCCTGGTTCCAATTACCCAGTGTCATTAAATTCAGTTGAAGAGAGATTGATGACATTATCTTTATATGTACAATAAATTAAATTTCGAATAAACATCGAGCGAATCGCGCAGAAGTACGTCAAAAACCATCATTTCTGCTGAAAGCACATAGTGCAATTCAACATCCTTTTGTGTTGATACGAAAAGAATAATCATTACTCACCATCCACTTGATATCAAACACATAAAACGTGTATATTGTGTACTTTACCCTAACCGTGGTTTGAGGAGCTTAATTAGGCGGTGGTTGGATGTATATAAATCATATCCCCGTTGCCATAGCAACATCTCGATATTACCAATACACGATCTATACCACTCGTGTGGTAGTGCTATGATGCGCCAGGGGCGACTGCCATCCCCATATTATAGAACAAACGTGTGTGCTCTACCGCGGAAAAGTCCTGGGCGATTATTAGACTAACACACAACCGCACTAAACGAAAATATTGACATATCTACGGGCCTTTCAAAATAATGGATAGATAGCTTAATTATATCAAGCAACGTTAATATAGCAGTATTCTCCACTAAGTTAAAGGCATCATATACCACTGTTTCCAGTGCAGAATAAAAACTTGACTACATAATTCCCTATGCTACCACCAGTGTCTGTGATAAGGTCTAAAAATCAAACCCTAAAAATTTCGAGTTTAAAACAATCATTAAGTGTTTTTGAAAAGTGAAAATCATTTGAGCAACCATTCCAGTTTTCTACCATAGACTGTTGTGTCCCAGAATTTTCGTCAGCTGACAATAATTCATATGCCGATTTTTTGATCTGTAGATATTTTACGAGTGACAAAATAACTGTCTGAAGTTTTGTGTTCTTGGGTGTTTATTTGTCCATTCAAACACTACCAGATATGTCAGATAGCACAGTTAGATTTGTTTTTTAAATTGGGCTTCCACAATGTCATAATTCTAGTATCCTAATATGGTAATAAACTTATGATATTCAGATCCAATCGTACATGTACGAGGTATTTCTAAATTTGAAGATATTTCGTAAATGCGTTAGTACATGTAGGTCTATATTCATCAGCGAAACACATAGTCATGGAATTGAATATTCGTCCTGTACTGGCGCCTGGCCGGCTTAAAAAATATAAAATATTCAATAAGCGTGGAGTTGGGTTTTATTCTTGAATACTTGAAAGTCTTGAATCTTGAATCTTTCTTTACAATGGACTCTACCATCCCCTCCTACTCCGCACACGTTCCCCACACAAAAATGTTGCATCCTAGGCCGGACTCGAGACCCATGTCTGGTGGTCTCGGTCCGAGTCACCTGTACAAACCCCATGAAAAGGTAGTGTTTCAGGGCAACTTCGGTCTCGAAACCTGTGGATCGGATCCAACATCGCTTACAGTGCACGTCATTTCTGGTTTCAGATGACTAAATCTTTCGCCAGCATTTCTTACCGGCGATCTTTGGTTACCGCGATAGATTTGCAGAGAAAATCTGGAAAATCACTTTGCATTAGCCTTGCTTGAGTAAAGTAGGTTTCGCCGCTCGATCATACTAATTTACATGCAATCAAAGCGATACGTAGACGGAAAGGATCTGTGATACAGAATCCATCATTTTGTAGACATTGTCACTGATGATACGCCACGTTCGGACAGGGGCGACGCCAGGGTAAAATCTTGGCGGGGGACGAGGGGGGGGGTGGGGGGGGTTGCGAAATCCGTAGGGAAAATTTTCGCGCCAAAAAAATTCACGGCCAAATTCGCGGCCAAATAATCAGCCGAACAGTCGCTCAGTTGGGGATGGGAGATGTTCACGGCTAAAATTCCTGTCATTTTCATTACTTTGAAGAAATAAGGGGCGGCGCCCCTGCCCCCTGCCCCTCCCTGTGAAGCTGCTCCTGCGTTCGGATTCCGTGTTTGTTTCCGTGATGAATTGGCGCCACTCTTCTGCTCATCCTACATATCCTATCTTGTCGGGGATCTAGGAGGCTTACCTGAGCTACAGACTGAAAAAAAATACAATCATATTTAATCAAATATTCTGAAGGTTTTACGCTTTTGTGTCAAAAAAAATAGAACAATTGTATTTCCTGGTATAATAATCTTGTTTACTTTTGTGAATCCTTTCAATTCCGTCAGTAGTGCAATTCGGCGAAATAGATTTTATGCCAGGTATTTTTTTAATCGGTGGTGAATTCATGGTCTTATTACTTAAGATTAAGCAGATTACTGGTTGATGATGGAAAATAATTTCACCAGAGTTCCATATATTTCTTTGTTTTCCAAGTGAAAGCTTATGTCATTTGCATTATAATATGGATAGTTCACTTCAAAATACATGCAGTTGTAGGATGGGGAGTTTAAACAAGTGAATTTTCCGTAATTGGTCCTGTCGTTGCAATATTCCCAATTAGAAGAAATTAAACTATTAGATTTGGGGCATTAATATATTTCGTGGTATCTTACAAGAAAAGTGATGCTTATGTTTTGTGCATTCCGGGTCAGTCTGACTCGGAAAAAGGATCCTTTGGGGGCACACTCGGAATAGGGGCAATTTTAACCAAATTCCGGGTCAAATTTGACCAAAATCCAAGTCAGGTTGACGCATATTTTGGTCAACCTTGACCCGGAATTTGGTTAAAATTAACCCTTTTCTGAGTGTGCCCCCAGCGGATCCCTTTTCCTCGTCAGTCTGACCCGGGATTTTTAAGAGTGTAACATATCAGTATATTATTTCATTTAGTAAAAGGACAACGGTCTGTTGCCTTACTGTAGGACGAGTGTCTCATACGTGGGAGAAGTAATGGATACATGTAAGATGGAATGAGAAAAATACAAAATGAGATGAAATGATTATAGTACTGCGAATTTTCTACTTATATGAAGCCAAATGAGCATCAACGTAACAGAATGTATTTTTATGCTCTTCCCCATGTTTAACATAATGACAGTATGCTAGTGTAAAGTGTTAGCCCCCTCCATGTAGGCCTAGTTGAAATAAACATCTTGAATCTTGGTCGCTCCAAACCTTTGGTCAAATCTGCCCATCTCCGTTTTGTTACAAACTAACCATCTTTCAGAAATATTTACATCATAAATTGTGTCTTTCACGAATATGATTACCGGTGACACAAATGCCCCAGTAAGCTAATGACTTTATATATACATTTCTTCGGTGCGCTTATTACATTTCTGTTATGTATCTGGCACGTCCTCACATATCACTTGCTGTTATCATTATTTTGTTTGTCTATTCATTGAAAGTCAAAATACGTTTATTAATCATAATGATTATACGCTGTATAAACGGCAACCCTGGCATACAGACATATACAAACCTTAATTGGACTCTACAAGGCTGCGAAAAAAAATCAACAATCAGGACATCTAACAAGCTGGGCAAAAGGTCCAATGACATTGCTGAGGTTATAAATGTCACGAACAAGTTAGAAATTTTGAACAATCACACAAATTACCGTATCCTAATCCAAACAACCTCAAAACATACACCGTGTAACACAAATATAGGCTACAAGAACAAATGTGTCACATACAGTGTGTCCCCCCCCCAAAAAAAAATGGTCCAATCGGGAGAAAATTATTTAAGGTCATTTTCATTCTCAAGAGGTATGTGTATTCGGTATCATATTAAAGCAGAATAAATTTTCTTTCTGATAAGGTCCATTTCATTTAATTTACTTTTATAAATCAAAAGTTATGATTACTTTTGTGCAGTCAGGCAAAATCGCGTTTGTCCCACTTTTCGTGTTGATGGTGAAAATCAACAATGACACTTCAAAACAGAATGTGTTAATTACAATGAAAATCAAAACTAATTAACAACTTAAATTTCGAAAACAATAATGAAAGAACTCATAGAAACATTCATTCTTGATATACTTTGTGGTTCTTGATGTTAAAAGGCCATTAACTCCTTAGGTGTTGGAAAAAAGTAAGGCCGCTGCCTGTGAGCATCCGTTATTGAGCATTCACACTGTTTTCATGTTGCCCACGCACATGTACATCTCCTTGTTAATGTATGTTTACTTGATGGAAGTAATAGAACAAAAACAATGTCAAAGTGTTTGAAATATGTTAGTAATGATCACTGAACCATTTCACGATAATTCCCACGTCTTTTAATGGTTTCTTTGTCAAAAGATAGTTTAAACCATGTGCAAGATCTACATACATAGTAAAAGTGTATAGTGGGACAAAAGTGATTTTGCGTCATTGCAGAAAATTCTATATATCTCAAGATTGACGCAACCAAATGAAATGAAATAAATTGCATTGAAAAGAATGGTGTTTCAGCTTTATGACAATATCCATTTTAACTCTGTTGTATAAAATTTTCATATAGTAAAAAAATAATTTCCGATTGTACCATTTTTCCTGGGACACACTGTATAGTTACATGAATGGAAATCACCAATCGCCATTACCACTTCAGTGCAATCGTTGCCCGAAGATTTTTTTTTAAATTTCAACCGCACGAAAATACAAGATACCGGTAGTTGCACAAAACCAAAATAAATCACGTTTAATGAATAATTTATTGCGTTCCATTGATTATAAAAAAATATAAAAGTAAATTATTTTTCAGTGATAATTATTATCGGTATATGAGCGTTTTGTAGTAGAGTATTATTTTAACAAAAAGATTTGCTAACTTTTCCTTAAATCTAATGCAATACATTCAACGCAAACGCCAATCGGAAAAACAAGGAGTTCATTAAAAGGTTCATCTGTATTTTGTGCGAGTTTCGTGAAATTCATATCTAATGTCACCCATAATAAATGAAATAAAAAAATAAACATGATATTAATTCAACAAACTGGGGTTCACAAATGTGAATAATTTGGATATGTATGGATAATGCGACGAATATAATTGAATATCTGAATATAAAAACGACCGTAGTCCAATTTTTTTGCCAAATTGAGTTAAACATGGAAAATTCTTGCTTATACATGGGCCCATCTTGTGTATAAAGGATAAATTTTAATTCACCCCGGAAGTGCCAAAAATAAAGGAGTGAAATCTAGTATGCATATAAGAATGACCCAAGTCCAGGACTTGGGTCAGCCCTCTTTCTTTTTAGAAGACATTATTTTACTATAGTAACTGACTATGTATACGATTCAAAGACTGACCCAAGTCCATATGATTAAAAGAACGACCCAAGTCCATCAAATAAAAGGAGCTCCCCACAAATCACGTGCAGGTGAATTATGATAAAAAAATGTACAATTAAACTTGTATTTGCGATGTTGTCTTATATATCATAGTCAAATGTAATTTTATTCGAAATGTTAAAAAATATTTAGTGTTTCTTGATTTACTCAAAATGACCTACCATGGACTTGGGTCATTCTTATATTCGTATACTCAATTTCTTCTTTTAATTGCTTCATTTAAGTTTAATTTATTCAGTTATCAACAATAAGAAATGAAATGAGAGCTATGTAACTATGAATGAATTGCAAAGTAAAGCGAATATCCATTGATAATTCATACCATTTCCCTCAATGAATAAATTTCTCATGCACTAAGGACAAACTCGTGTCTGTATGAAATATGAATGCAATTGGATTAATAACACCATTATAATGAACTATACCTCTACATGTATATACTACAAGGACATTGCTTACGTGTAATTAGTAGACCAGGGCGGAATACATTCATTGTTATGAACGGACTTTGTGTGCTGTATATTCTGGTACCCTAGGTTACAGAGACTAAGGAAAAATACGGCAGAATTTTTGTCCAACCAATACTACGTCGACTTAATTGTTTCCCGATAATTACATGCCGAATCATCGATCCGAGTGAGAAAGAACTGACATAATAAGTTTAAGGATAAAAGGTTTCTAATTAAGGTAATCTACCTGGCATATTACCTATTCTCTTGTGTGTGTATGATATATTTTTTGAAGCAAACCGCTCTACAGTACTTACGTGTAGCTTCTCATATTGCGTATTGACCAGTGAGTTTTACAAAATACTATATGAGAGAATATCATTGCCGTATATATATGTAGAACCAATTGTTCACCAAGAGCAATATTCTTTAGAGTCAGTACATTGTGATTATATAATGGTAATTTCAAATACTTAATAGTATTGCTGAATGGTACTTAATAAGTACTTATGTAAAAGTGATGTCATTAAACTGTTGTTGCTTGTTTGATGATGATGATGATGATGAGTGATAATGAAAATAATAATAACAACATAATAATGATAATGATAGTAATAATCATAATAATATACGAAGAAGTATAGAAGAGGAGAAAGAAGCAAAAGAAGAAGAAGGAAGGAAGAAGAAGAAAAAGAAGAGGAGAAAAGAGAGAAGGAGGAGGAGGAGGAGGAGAAGAAGAACAATAAGGAGAAGAAGAACAAGGAGAACAAAGAAAGAAAAGGAGGAGGAGGAGAAGATGATGTTGATGGTTGATGATGACTCTGCTCTCTGTGAGAAGTGGTAGAATGGTAGTAATTGTTGCTGCTGTGGTTGTAATGGAGCATAAATTTTGTGTTTAGTAAAATACGCGCGCGTGTGTGTGTGTGTGTATGTGTGTATGTGTGTGAGTGCGTGCGTGCGTGCGTGTGTGTGTGTGCTGGTGTGTTTGCGCGCGAAACGGGGGGTAGCGCGGCGCGCGCGCTCCGGCTTGTTGTGTGTGTGTGTGTGTGTGTGTACGGTGAGCCATCTTCTTATCACTATATATCGTGTGTCGATGAGCTAAAATGCACATGAATGTACGGGTTCTTTAGTGTCGGGGCAAAATGCACTCACTTTGTACAGATACTGCATGACAGAAAATAATCAAAGCTTGATTTTGTTTGTCAAAAATATTAGTACGATAGGTCACAAAATGAAATGAATGGTTTTGTCAACCGTGCTTTAGTTTGAATTATGGATTTGCAAATATTTGAAAGGATGTCTTATTTAATAAGTGATGAGATACAGATAATATTTCGTAAGAGTGGTATGAATGCCAGATGTGAACGCGCCATCATTTTGTCTCTTACGATAATTCCTGTTTAACATAGTCTTTTACGCTAATTTTATAAAGATCGCTCCATTTTCGTGGACTTATGACAATTCACTTTGAAGATGAGCACTGAAATAAGTTAAATATTATTGTATTGTGTCTTTGTGTATAATGATTCAAACCATGATGGCCTCATACTGATATTTAAAACTTTTATGCGATATATAAATGATGTACAGCGTAATACTCATGATAAATATTCTGTGGTACTGCAGTTCCAAAATTGCTCCCAATTCCCAATTCAATTATCTTAACATGCTATATGAAATTAATGTACTGCCTATGCGTGCGAAAGATGAAATGAGCGTATTTGTGATGACTATAGTACTGGGAATAATATGCATTGTTCTATTATCCCCATGTGAAAGATACAATTTGACACATTTTGTTAAAATCAATGTTCCAGTGCGTTACTCGTTTGGGAAATATGTTATCACTTTATTGCGATTTGCGACTCTTACGATATATTCGTTTTTCTAAACCAGTGATATGTTGTAGATCATTTCGAAATGATCAATTTGTACAGGTCGCAAAGTTATTGGCTACGTGTAGGCATGTTATTAGATATCCTGTATGTACACGCCCACATAAACACGTTACTCGAAATATCTTTCACTAGATTGCAATCTACATGACATGTATTCGTCCTGTTTCAGTAAAATAATTTTGTGAACTAATTTCGCATTAATTCTTGATATGTACACTGTAGTTTGCAGCTAGTGTGGACGCACATTTTCAGGTACTTCCAATCAAGTTATTGCCTATTGATATTTGAAATTGAATTTATGATTTAAATAGTCCTGTGTTACACTGATACACAATTCCAATACACAATTCATGAAACACGGCAAACCGAAAGAAATGAACATTAACGTGGATGAGATTATGAACAATTTTTTTTTATAACATTGTCTTTTATTTTTGGGAAGGGTTTTTTGTTACGTTTTGTCTCGTGAATTGTGTATTGGATTTGAAAAAAAAAATACATCAGTGCAAAAATTTCAGTAATTACCTGTTATTTGTCACTTTGCCTTTCAAAAATCTAGTAGTACCTGTATATTATACATCGAGTATAATTACTCAAAATCGAACTATTCCATAAGCCTGGGCCAGTGTGGCATAATGAATATGTTGATTGTAGAACTGACAAAGAATGCAACCGACTATAAATAACCCCGCCTTATGGTACGTGATGTGAATTTCATGGTACAATATGGAATCACAAAAAAGCCCCAGTTATATGGCCGCTAGTATGATGAAATCTGACGGTATAGAATAAAAATGGTTCTTGTAGCGTTGTGTTGTGTAATTATTATTTAATGGGGAATTCACATGGACATATCTTTCAAAAATTATGATCAGACTCTAAATTTGAGTAGGGGAGCTGGATGGGACCTCGAGTTATTAAAATTTTGTTCTTGATTTGCACACTCTATTCACTGTAAAAATACTAAACACTTTTATAAACACTTTTCTGTAACTGTAAATCATAAACACGTTAAGTTAGAAAGTCTGTGTTTCACCTATATGATTTGATAAGTTCGTGTTTATTTTTGGAACAATTCTTAACTTGGACGCATTTCATAAACACATTTTAAGTGTTTAGGTGTTGAAAATCGTAAACGCGTCAACAAACATTTTTGTGAAGATCTAAACACGTATGTGTTAAGGGATTCATGAAAAAAAGTTTGTTGACGCGTTTACGATTTTCAACACCTAACCACTTGAACGTGTTTATGATTTCATGTAAAACGTGTTCAAGTGTTTACAAAGTGTTCCAGAAACAAACACGAACATTTGATATCATATAGGTGATACACATAATTTCTAACTAAACGTGTTTATGATTTCCAGATAAACGTGATCAAGTGTAGTGTTTATAAAGTGTTACAGAAAAGTATTTATAACAGTGTTCGGCATTTTTCCAGTGTAAATGAGTTTAATAAGCTCAAATCATTTAAATGTATTTTGTAAATCTTCACCTCACACATTAGGGCTTAAAAGCAGGGGATCTCTTTTAAGAAAATGCCATCTGGGAACCTTTAGCAATATATAGGAGCTAGAAACTGAGTTTTATTGAATTTATAGTGACCGGTAGTTTCTCAAATTTGAATTTTTTCTCGCGAGAAAAAAAAAATCCTGCCATAGAACGTACACTAAACGGCTATTGTTTTTCTTTTGCATTTTTCAAATTCTAGGCAATCACTGACCCCCAGATTTCAGAGACATGCCCTTCGTCACTAGCCTAAGGGCATGGGTTATCTTTTCCTGGACTGCGATGTTTGCAAATGAGATCCACTGCCTTTAAAAGTCAAAATAAGGGCTGATAAAATTCAAATAGAATGCACTGTCGTAACAACTCTCACTGAACTTGAATTTTACACAGTCCTTGAACTAATCTGACTGCCAGACATGATCCGTGCGTGTTCAATGCTTACGAGGTCAACAAACTTAGGTGAACGATTGTTAAGCAATCCTTGCAGTGGGCAGACTCTACCAAATCCAAAATCTGTGGGTGTAGTGAAAGCTGGTGTCTGTAACCTGCATAGTGAAATCACTGTATAAAATTTTAAACAATCCGGTTTACTATAATGAACTGATCAGATATTGTTTAAAATCTAAGATTTAAACAGCAATGATCAATTTTAAAATATTTATTGTTCACAAATTTAAACATTGTTGCAGAATAAATTTGCTGTTTATCTCTGTATTATCAAATTAATGATAAATAAGATCAATTGCTTGATATATATTTTGTTAATAACTCAAAAAATAGTGACCCAACAGGATTCGAACCTGAAATATACTTATGTCCGTTCAGCGGCACAACCATTGTTGTTTAAAAGTTTAAACGCCTGTTTAAATTTTAAACAATACTTGATCAGTTCATATCGTAAACCAGGTTGTATAAAATCTAGACAGGTTATGTAATTTTGATTTTACTGTGTAGGCTACTGTTACAATAATACAGCTATTGAAAACCGCCTCAGTTTAATTATTTCTGTTTTCGAAACCTTACTGGTGGTTTTATTCACGTATATTCTTGGAATGATTTGGGTTTTTTTTTTTTACATTATTTTCCTTATGTACTAATTAATGCACCCTATATTTTTTTCCTGAAATGTATTATCGTATTGATCTTTATAAACCCAAAGAAAAAATTACGCTGAGTGGGTCTTGCCGTATTGAAAATAAATAATTAAATTACATGAAATATCATATATCATATCTCATCTCATGTCATATCATATCATATCATATCATATCATATCATATCATATCATATCATATCATATCATATATCATATCATATCATATCATATCATATCATAAATCACCATACACCATATTATACCACATCATGTCATAATCATATATCATATCTCATCTCATGTCATATCATATCATATCATATCATATCATATCATATCATATCATATCATATATCATATCATATCATATCATATCATATATCATATCATATCATATCATATCATATCATATCATATCATATCATATCATAAATCACCATACACCATATTATACCACATCATGTCATAATCATATATCATATCATATATCATATCATATATCATATCATATATCATATCATATATCATATCATATATCATATCATATATCATATCATATATCATATCATATATCATATCATATATCATATCATATTATATCATATCATATCATATCAAAACATATGTCATAATTATCTTATCACCATATCATAATGTCATATGCTGAATGGGTATTTCCGTGTTAAAATAAATGAACTGAAATGAAATATATATCATATCATGTCATATCGTATAATTGTAATGTTTCACATCACATCATATGTTATATCATATATATCCTATCATATATCAAATCATATATCATATATTATGTAACTCATATCATAATCGTGTCGATCATACAATGTATATCATACCATATAATATCATACCATATAATATCATATCATATCATATCATATCATATCATTGACTATGATATGATATGAGTATGATATGAATTAATGAATGATATGATATGATAATGAATATTATATGGTATTGATATTATATATGGTGATTGATATACATTGTATGATGACACGATTATGATATGCAGTACATAATATATGATATATGATTTGCATATAATGGATAGGATATATGATGATATTAACATATGATGTGATGTGAAACATTACAATTATAACGATATGACATGATATGATATATATTCATTTCAGTCATTATTTTAACACGGAAATACCCATTCAAGCAATGACATTATGACCTTATGGTATAATAATAGAATGAACATATGTTTGATATGATATGAGTATGATATAATATGATCTGATATTATGATAATGATATATGATATGATATATAATGTATTGATATATGATATGATATATGATCATGATTATATGATTATGATATATGATTATGATATAATGATATGATATATGATATGTATATATATGTTTATATTATATATGAATTATTTATAATATGATATGATATCATGAATGTTATTATGACATGATGCTGGTATAATATGGTGTATGGTGATTTATGATATGCATATGATATGATATGTATATGATATATATGATATGATATGATATGATAGCATTATATGATATGACATGATATGATTAATGATAGAGAATATGATATTGACATGATTGTGGTAAATATGCCGTGTATGGTGATTTATATGTATGATTATGATATGATAGATATGATATGATATGATATGATATTGATATGATATCATGATATGATATGATATGTTATATGATATGCATTATGCATATATTGATTGACATGAGATGAATATAATATGATATTTCAGTAATTTAATTATGTTATGTTTCAATACGGCAAGACGCCACTTCAGTCGTAATTTTTCTTATGGGTTTATAAAGATCAATACGATAATACATTTTCAGGAAAAAAATATAGCGGCGCTTTAATTAGTACATGAAGGAAAATATGTAAAAAAAAAAAATCCCCAAATCATTCCAGAATATACGTGAATAAAACCACTCCAGTTTAGCGTTTCGAACAGATAATAATAACTGAGGCGGTTTTCAAGCTGTATTATGGCTTAACAGTAGGCCTTACACGAGTAAAATCAAAAATTACATAACCTGTCTACGATTTTATACAACCTGCGTTATTACGATATGAACTGATCAGTTATTTGTTTACAAATTTAAACAGGCGTTAAAACTTTTTTTTAAACAACAATTGGCTTGTGGCCTCTGAACGGACATTTATAGTTATTTTAGGTCGAATTT
>JZLH01S0253414.1:0-10815 GCA_001188425.1 Eucidaris tribuloides | reverse complement strand
TTTCATATATACCGTACCGCCTTCCTGGAGACCAATGAATCCATTAATCTTATTATATATCACATAAAATCATACATCATATTTCCTCAAATATATCATGTAATTATTATATATCACACCATATCATAATCATATCAATCCTATCATACATAATACCATATAAATCATATAATATAATATATCATATATCATACCATAACTCGTCATATCTTCTATTATTATATCATATATCATATAATGTCAAATCATATCATATATATTGTATCATATATCATATCATATCATCATCATATATCATATATCATATATCATATATCATATCATATCATTATATCATATGACATATACCACATGCATTATAATTCGTAAAAAAAACATTTTTACAATGCTGATAGATCTTTGTCCTCTGTCATTTCTTCTGTGACGTCAGATTGGGGCCAACATCTTGCTATATTTCTGTGCCATCATCCTGGGCTGTGTGTGCTATCTGGTTTACGACAAACAACACCGTACCGCCTTCCTGGAGACCAATGAATCCATTAATCATATATATCATATCACCATATCATAATATAATATCATATGATATGCTGAATGGGTATTTTACGTGTTAAAATAAATGATTTGCATCATATCATATCATATATAATTGTTATATGTCACATGAAATTATATATCATATTTCCTCAAATATATCATCATGTAATTATTATATATCACACCACAATATATCATAATCATATCAATCCTATAATACATATATCATATCATATCTCATATCTTGTCTTATTATATCATATACCATAATTAC
This sequence comes from Eucidaris tribuloides, assembly GCA_001188425.1. NCBI lineage: Eukaryota > Metazoa > Echinodermata > Echinoidea > Cidaroida > Cidaridae > Eucidaris > Eucidaris tribuloides. Next base: position 10,004 of record JZLH01S0253414.1, on the reverse strand, counting down.
ATAGCATATAATATCATATCATATCATATCATATATCATATATCTCATATATATCATATCATATATCATATAACATACTACATGTATGATAATTTTTTTTTACAATGCTGATAGATCTTTGTCCTCTGTTATTTTTTCTGTGACGTCAGATTGGGGCCAATATCTTGCTGTATTTCTGTGCCATTATTCTGGGCTGTGTGTGCTATCTGGTTTACGACAAACAACACCGTACCGCCTTCCTGGAGACCAATGAATCCATTAAAACTCAACTACTCATCCAAGAACAAACAACACAACAGGTGAGACAATACAAACATGGGAATTAAAGGAGAACAAAATGAGGTACTTGATACTAATTGTTCAATGCAGCGATAACTCGATTTTTTTTTGTAGGAAGTTGATTTAGTGCCTTTAAGAATCAAGCTCTTCAGATGCAAACAGGAAGTTCCACCAATCCATTTGAAAGTAAAAACTGAACATTAAGTGCAATGCAGCTGTACAATCTGCCCTGCGTTGTCTCTACTGTATAGCATGCGCCAGACAGTGATTTGGCCTATCCAGGCGAATCTTTCCTGTTATGATTTCGTTTTCAGTTCTTACTTTAAAGGCAGAGAATTTAATTTGCAACCCTCCAGCCGTTTAATGTATGTTCAATGTTAGGAATGTTCGTCTCTATGTGACAATAATTCAAATCTAAGTTTAACTAACGGTCATTATATAATTCCACTAAAACTGAGTTTCTAGCTCCTATACTTTACTTATGTTTTTTTTTTAGATGGTATTACAGTGTATCTTCTATATACGTGTACATGTACATGTACATGTACATGTACAGTTACAGTGTATTTACACACTGGAAACGAGACGTCCTGCCTTTAACTATACCCTCTAAGAGAAAATAAAAACGCATGAAATAAAAATTCAAATGAAATTATGGAAAAAAATAAAGGTAATATATAGTAGATTGTAACCACCATTACACAATCCTGTTTTGTTGTATGCTACTATTCACCTGGCTTTCTGACAATACTTGTACAATTTTGATACCTAGTGCAACGTTATTTGAATCATATGTGAACACAGAGTTAAAACTGAATAGCTTCAAATGCACTGAGTATATGCTTATCTTGTGGACACCATTAAAGTGCAATTCACGAGTTTTTTGAGGTTGTGATATGGAAAAGTTAATAGATGCATGCCATAATGAACGCCCAAATATGAGTATAACTATAGATTTTCTGAAATATCTAACAGCAGAAGATCTCTTTTGCATATTGTGTAAATACACTGGTATATAGAAGGAAATACTATCTAAGAACTTTTAGCAAATTATAGGAGCTAGAAACTCAGTTTTGCAAATTATAGGAGCTAGAAACTCAGTTTTAGTGGAATTATAATGACCGTTAGACCCTATCATCCATTAACTCCCTGAAAATCACACGCTCTGAAAAGAGAAACTTTAAAAAATAAGCCAGTGATGAAATATTACAAAATCGGAATTCACCGACCTCGTTGTCATAGGAAATGTACGTAATAATCTGCTCCTTGATGATTTAAAAATCACAATCATACATTATTATTAACAATTTCCAGCAGGTTTAGTGTTGCTTCCTGATGTCTGTCCTACCAAAATTGTACTTTACAACAGATTGACGAAAAATTTGTCTGATCGACCAAAACTATACTTGGGCTTTAAGTGAACGCTTGACATAAAGTCATGCTTTCGCTTTCCAAATTACTTCCTTAAAGACACACGTTAACAATGACCACAGTTTAAAAGAAAATGTGAACTACATAATCCTCAATGCTCTAAGTGTCTTTGATAAGGTCTAAAAATGAAGCCTTGAAAAAACTCTATTTTAAATAAGTGCTTTATAAAAAGTGAAAATCTACGAGTACTCTGGTTGACCGGATTCACTTTGCAAATTTCCTCCCATAGACTACTGTGTGTAGATCTATGCTATTCTATTCTCTTCTCCACCGCAGTGGGTGATGTTCATTCATGCATATCTTGCCAGTGGCAGCATAACTTTCCAAATTTTTTGTATCTAGGATGCTTATTTCTCCATTTTAGCACTACAATGTAGCTCAGATATCAAACTTTGATGATGTTTTTGTTTATATTGAAGCTCCACAATGTTAACATGTGTCTTTAGTGTGTTTTTACTATAGGTAGCATTTGACGGTACATTTCCTTTAACCATGTCGTGTTCTTGAACTTCTCGTTCAATATTCAGGAAGGACTTTTGTTATCGGTCCTCCCCCAACACGTTGCTGACGAGATGAAGATGGATATTGGGAAAAAGAATACGGGACAATTTAATCGAATCTATATCAGAAGACATGAAAATGTCAGGTAAGGCCGTGTCTTTTATGGTGGTGGTGTGTGTGTGTGTGTGTGTGTGTGTGTGTGTGTGTGTGTGTGTGTGTGTGTGTGTGTGTGTGTGTGTATGTGTTCGCGTGCGTGTGCGACAAACTAAGAATGCTGCTTTTCATTGCGCTTATCGATCGTCTTTGCAGTATGTATAACTCTAAAACGCTGATAAAACTTGGACCAAAATCAGTGTTATGATACAACTTTACTTTGCCAACTCGTATAGAGTTCCTGTCGATTTTAATTGAAGCGCAAACGCTCGCGTATGATGAAGGTTTTTATCCGATTTGATAATTAGATTTGGTCGTGATCGATCGAGTGAAATGTATCTGCACACTTTATTCCGATCTTTCCGTCTCGTTAGGTTGGTTTGTGTCTCCGTTCGTGAGGGGAACGTAAAACGTGTTAAGTAGCAGTTGACACGCAGGTGATCCGGAAAGAGATGGAAATTGTAAATGTCACTTTCCATGACAGCAAGTGTGTTGACAGACTGAAAGAAATCTAGAAATATTGGCGTCATAAATTGATTGACTTGAAACGTCATGCTATAACTATAAGTGAATTTCATACAATAAACTACACGTTGGGCGCTGGAAGGCAGGATTGGCAGTTTTGTATAAATCGGAGGTGTTGGTAATCGATATAGTTTACAGTTTAAACACGACTGGATCGATCAGGTGGGCGGTACAGTTACCCAAGCACGATTTTATTTACAATAGCCGCATCTTCCGAGCAGATGTCCAGGCTCTGTCTGTGTACAGTCCAACGATTTCGAGGTTGTTTGCAATGATAGACGCATTCACGTCGTGGTTTAGGCCTTTTTGATCGATCTAGGCTTTTCTGATCGATTCAAGCAATTTCATCTACTTCTTGCAAAGAAAAAGAAACAAACAGAAGAAAAGGGAGTAGGAAGAAAAAGATAGAGATAAAACAAGCAAACAACATATCGCTTTTTGATTACATTTGGACGTGTTATAAGTTACACAACTAAGTGTAATATCAGTATACTGGCAATCTTATATGACATAGTTGTGTAACTAATGAAACTGATATATCAATCTGTAACGTAAATTACTTGCTAGATTATAGCGACATCATCATTCTGACTATCATTCATAGAAAGACCGCAAAGCTACATCCTTCCGTTTATATTTCAACCCGGAAAAAGGTCGCACACCCGCCATGCACGACAGGAACACTTGACAAGCAGGATTTAATATGCAATAGTCCCTGACTGATATTAATCGTATACCTGGATGTATTCAACGTATGAGAGAACTAAAAACAAAACAATAGGCTACAACAACAAGCAACAACAACACAAACAACAACACAAATCTGCTAAGTTGGTATATTGTAGACTGAAATACTTCAGAATATGTTTGAAAGATTGCGTAGCGAAAGAAGACACGCATTTCATGCATTTTACCCATCTACCAAATCTTCATTCGTTTAAAGAAAATATAGTTTCTTGTCTAGAAAGCATCTCCTTTAAAAAAAAAAATATGAGAGATTCGAAAAAAATCCAGCAGGTGTTTTAGCGATGGATGTATACCGGTGACATTTTGTAGCACATTATTTTTTACAAAATCTGACGTTCGGAAAAATATGTAGACGAACCATTTTTATCTTTTTATCTTGTGTTCCCTTTCCCATTCTGATCACGTCTCGTGAATATGAAAATGCAGCCAGCGGATAGCTGCAGAAAGAAAAAAACAGAGAAAGAAAAAACAAGTCTAGAAAAAAATAAATCTTCTATGGGTTCTGTCTCACGAGGATTTAAACGTGCGACGTTATGGTGTATTGTTAATATTCCTTTTAGCTGTCATTATGTTTGCGTAATTGCGCTGGGATTATTACTGGTGCAAAGGTATTAACGACAGCCGCGAAACTTGTTCGTGGAAGGGAAAATTGAATGCGACAGACAGAGATGAAAGAGCTGGAGAGAGATCGTCGGAGGCGCGCCCGTAACCGTGGGGGTGGTGGGGCGAGCTTTTACCTCACGCAAATGAAAGAGAGGGAAAGAAGGTACCCTTCACTTTAAAAAAAAATCTATGGTCAGATTTGACTAGATTACCGAATCACATGGGCACCTATTTGTTTATTTATTTCTATCTATCTATTTATTTATTTATTTATTTATTTATTTATTTATTTATATATTTAGATATTTAGTTATTGATTAATTAATTAATTAATTAATTATTTATTTATTTATCTCTTTTTGTGTATTCATTTCCACTACATTGCAACTCAAAAAGTTGGATAAAAGATAAAAATATACAATTATTACAATAAAGTATAAGGATTACAACCATAACAAAAATACACATAATTTACACCACTTTACATTTTTGGACGACAAACGAGATTAAAAACGCCATTTGTTTTGTTTTTGGCGTTATAAACGTCAAACTGGCAAACCTAATGCCAACAACCCCGACACTTCAGATTGCTGCGAGCGGAAGTGACTTCCTCAACTCCGCCCCCCAACAAAATTCTGGACACGCCAATGGATGGAGGATGCGGAAGATTGAGACGGACAATGGCGTGAGATGATTGATGGATGAGGGATGGGGACTCATAGTCTCCGTTCCAGACGCAGGCGACTTCAGAGTACACTCACTCTCCGACTTTTTTCCACCTCCAGAGTATAGTAGTATAAGCTCATTGTACCTTAGTCGAAAGTAAGTCAAGACACCAGTCTTAACCAATACAGTTGACTGATGATAATGGTTTCCTTGTCAATAAAAGGTAGGTTAATATAAACGTCTGGAAGCCAGACTAGTAAGCGAATGATGGAGTTTCTGGCCTTTGTCGATGAGCAAGTGGAACAACGACAACGATCAGAATTGAGCGTAGGACTGATTGGTGATTGTCAATGCGACGAAGTAACATTTTAAAGAGCTTCGTTGCAGAACGGAGTAAATCCATTTTTCACTAAAATTGAGTTTTTAACATCAACACACTTACCACCGATTTATTTACCGAAAGCATTAAATTTGAAACCAAATTATTCATGGAAATACGAAATATTTTTGGTTTTAATTTTGTTTTACATATATTCCGCGTGTATAAACATGCACGGGCAAAGAAATGACATGTTTCTCAGAAGTTACAACAGCTGACTTAGCCCATTCTGCAATCAAACTCTTTATTTCATCTTCGTGATAAATTGGTCAAAATGAATCGATACAATATTTCTTTGACAGCATTCATTTCAGGCTACGAGTTTTAGTTGTGAATGTGATTTGATTGGTCTTGTTGAAGTCGAGTTAGCTTTGATTTTCAATGCAAGGGAAGTAGTACGCGGATGGAAATCTGTAACGACATGTGTACATGTTTGTGAGTAATAGGAGCGCTACTTCTTTAATAGAAAAAAACATGAAATGAATAAAATGAATTGAACTGGAATTTAGACAGATATCGAAGAAAACATCAGTCTGATTTACTTACTGCGACCATCTTACTTTGTAATCAACGTGTGGTGGGGCGAATTCGGAAAGTACAAGGTTCAAGGCAACATTTTGAAGATAAGATAATGACGTAATTAGTGTGATAGTGACATAAGCTGTTCTTTTGTCGTAAAGCGCCTTGAGCATTTAAACAAAATGGATAACGGCGCTATAAAAATTCCATTTATTATTATTATTATTATTATTATTTTTATTCTTCTTATTATTATTATTATTTTTTATTCTTCTTCTTCTTATTATTATTATTTTTATTATTATTATTATTATTATTATAAGCACCTGACATGCAATCTAGAAGGGGCGTCGATCCTCTGGGGCTGGGGGCAATGGTACCCACCATAAAAATGTGGGGGGGGGGCAAACATATTATTTTGCCTGCCCCAATAATTTTGACAACTTAAAAAAAAATTCATAAAACGTAATGCAGTCATTGCAAGTTCAAAAATCAGTGCAAGGTACTACAAAACCATTTTAGTAACTTTATTTATACAAAAATAGCAATACTACTCAAACATGCATGATTTTCAATTTTGCAGAGCGCTCTTCGCGCAAAATTGTGATATAAAATGTTGTGCCCAGAGCTCGCCGAATATTTTGACGAAAATGGGATGACACAGCTGAGCATATGTTTATTATTATTATTATTATTATCATTATCATTATTATTATTATTATTATTATTATTATTATTATTATTATTATTATTATTATTATTAAGAAGAAGAAGAAGAAATGACAACATATAATAGCATTTTCTTCTAATTATTACAAGTATAATTTGCCTAAAAGGTACACAGATTGTTGTGTAGATGTTTTGACTGAATGCGGAAATAAAATTAAAAAAATATGTTGAAAAAATAACCACCTGGGATTCATAGACATTTTGGTATTCTGTACAGGGTACATGACACAAACACATAACATCACGTTATTTTTTGGTTACGTCATTTTGGGCTGGATGGTATAGACTGCTGTATTATTGTGACTGAATGAAAAGATCGAACAATAATGCTTAAAAATATGACATCTGGGATTCCCACGGTATTTGTGTTTTAACTTCGAATAGTACCAACCAGGGGGGTAAAGCTTCGCCATTTTGTCGTTGACAATTGAACCTCGGAAATAGCGAACTATTTGCATATGCATTAGTTAGCTGCTCCTCTGTATGCCATAAGTCCAATGTACAGAGGGTAAAGAATAAATAGATAGCGCGAAGCATGCGCAGAAACGAAAAGGTCAAAATCCCTTAGATATATAATGAGTATGTTAATGATATGCACGACCGCCTAACAATGAAGAAACACTTATCGAGCCAACGCCCACATCAAGGCAACGAACGGATGTAATCGATCGTGATCGATCCGAATATAAATATCGGACTGTCTACAACGGGGAAATAATAGAATACTAGTAAAGTTTGTCCTACATCAAAATATACTAGTAGTCAGTGCAAATTCTCTCTCTCTGTGAGTGTGTGTTGTGGCCTGTGTGTGTGTGTGTGGTGTGTGTGTGTGTGTGTGTGTGTGTGTGTGTGTGTGTGTGTGTGTGTGTGTGCGTGTGTGTGCGTGTGTGCAGTGTGCGTGCGTGTGTTGCGTGCGTGTGTGTGTGTGTGGTGTGTGTGTGTGTGTGTGTGTGTCGTGTGGTGTGTGTGTGTGTGTGTATAGGTGTGTGTGTGTGTGTGTGTTGTGTGTGGTGTGGTGTGTGTGTGTGTTGTGTGTGTGTGTGTGTGTCTGTGTGTGTGTGTGTGTGTGTGGTATGGGGAGGGGGTAGAAGGGAAGTTTTAATCGCTTTAGTTAGGATTCTTAAGACGATTGGGAATGACTCGAACAATGGAACATTGCAGGTATGTGCTGTAATTGCAAATACCATTGAAACTTTTAAAGATATGGATGGATGCCTCGGAAAAAAAATGATATGAGATTTAACGCACGCACCAGTGAAGTCTTAGAAGCTACTCAATTTTGTTGTCCTTTTTGAAGATTCATGCGTGTACTCTATTTTTTTTTTTGCTTCCAATTGTTAACATATTGTCAGCATAATGCAACATTGTCTACAAAAATTTGGATCCTCCCAAACCAAAATTACTTGTCAAGGTGTAGTTAGTATAGACCATTCATTTTCAAGAAACTGGAGTTTATGTTAGATATAAGGGGGGGGGGGCTTCTAAAACAAGAAGAAGAGACAATTCAAAGGTTTCTGCAATGAATCAGATGCGTTGAGATGTCAGTAGTTTTTTTTTTTTTTTTCATGCAGGCTTGAAGGCCCCTTCCCCCGTTAGATATGAAGCATAAAAAACAGCATCCCCAACAAACAGGTCTTAAAGTTAGGTACATAATAAAAAAAAATAAAATCAATATTTTTGTTTAACAATTGTCTGCTTTACCAAATTATGCATTACCTTTAAGAAGAATCCTTGCATGCAATAAAGGCAGTGTAAATTGCCTCTATCAAACCACTCATACTAGCAAACATCACACACACAGACATAAAAGTCAAAAACATGTACATTGAACACTGTTATGCAGAAATAATATAACAGTATAGACTAGCATTTCATAAATCTTTATTATTTATTCAGTATGTTAAAAAGTCATTTCAATCCAAGAGATATGCTAATTTAACAACTTGAATTTATTTTATTTTTTCCAAAATACGGTAGGCAATGTTGTGTATCAAAGTCTTATAAAAATGATATTCCAGACAATCTGGTTTCAGACTGATCGTTCAACGTTTGTTTACACTTACGAAAACCTTCTTTTTATGGGATAAGCCAAAGGAGAAATGCACTTGAGTGTTTCAAAACTTTTGTAATTGATAGGAAAATTGTTGTTATTGATAATCACTGGAAAACTTCTATCAATACATGTATATCAACCAGTCCCTTGGGAATGTCATTGACCTCTTTTTTCTTCGTAATATTGAGGTAATGATCTTCAATTGTCTCTTAAAGATTAAAACGTCTTCCATTTGCAGATGATACTAACTTCTTTATGTCATAGCCAATACTTGTATTTGACTGTGAAAGAATTTCGACAAACAAATGGTAGACACCTTGTTTAGCGGTATAAATTAACACAAAAATGCATGGTTTTTGTTTGGTAGAAATGTTTACAAAGTCCAATTTGATACACAGCCCTTTCTTCACTAAATTTTTGGTGTGGTCATGGTGACAACATGTCATGGACAAGTCACATTAGCCACATTATTTGAAAATATTTAGAACAGCTGAGTTCCTCAAAGGTATAAACCATTTCCCCTTAAAATTTTAAACAGTTTGTAGGCCTACAATACATTGTTACTTTTGTATACAACATATGCAAAAATTACGTTTTTGTCATTGTAATGCTCCAAACGATAGCTGCGTACACTTTTTTGTTGCCTCCACACAGTCCCTTTTAATTAAATTGAATATTTTAGATGTCAATTTCTAGAATGCACTGCAGCTGGGTCAATTCATGTTTCAATAAAAACACCTGTTCATATCTAATCAAGATATTTTGTGTAAAGTATTTCATTCCGGTAGCTGTTATGTGGAATCTACTTCCACTCTCATATTGAAAAACTGGTCTTTATTTCTTTCGTTCCAAACATATCTTGTTTGGAAGAAAACTATTTGTGATAGCAATTTCTCTTTTGCGAGTGAATATATATTTTTTAACCTGTGGTCTCTGAGAATTGACAGAACTGAGATTCTGCATTCAGTGGCTTAGTTTGTCTTGGCGTCATATTAGCAATTAAGTAGCCTGAAGAATTAATAACTTTAATAGTAAATACGATGGGCAATCGTCAACAAATCATATCTAGTTTTAACTATTTACACCACAAATTTCTTGATATGATAATTTTGATCAGTGTTAATCTGACATCATAATTGTAATTTTTATCATCAAGTTATGCACTTTCGTTGTAATGAATTTATGGCAACAAAATTTGAAATTGAAATTTAATTCATTAGAGCATTATGGTCAGGCCACTGCCACGTGACAAGAGATATCCAGTGAAGTATACTGTGTCACTTCGATGGTGCCTTTAATTAAAGGCTGCATACACTTACAAATTTTGATAATTCCTCGATCTGTGCATGACTTCCAGCAATAAACTACAACTTTATTGATCTGGTTCATAGTATAAAATCATGAAAAATGTATAACAGC
>JZLH01S0253381.1:27221-59067 GCA_001188425.1 Eucidaris tribuloides | reverse complement strand
TGTACTAAAAAGTCGCATTACAGCAAATTTTAAGATGTTTGCAATAATAAACTGCCTTTAGAATTGAGAAAGAATAAGAAATTACAATTTAGGGGGCCTTTTTCTGAAATATGGGGCGTATTCTCCTTTTCACTATATCTTATGAAGATAGGAGGCGCTATCGTCTTTGCGGCGTGGTGTCTTCTTTCTGAGACCGTGTCTAAGGAATAGAATGACATTTTTTGTTTTTTGGAAGTCTTTCCAAGCCATCCAAACCATTTTACGGGAAATATGAAACCGAATTACGATACTAGTGTGAATTAACATCCCACCCCTATAGGGAGGCGAAAAAAGGTCAAATTTTATGTTCCAGCCCTTCTGCCGTGGGTGGGCCTGCATTAGATAACCTCTCCGCCACGGAGAAGGAAAGAAAAACATTTGTTCATTGATTTCTTTTCAAATAATTTCTTATTTTCCAATTGTAAACTTCATTAGGACATCATTATAGAAAGACCTCTTCAACTTAAAATGCAAGCGTTATGTTGCAATACTTTTGAGTAGGGAGGGTATAGGCCATTTTCGTAATATATTCAAATTCCATGCATACCTCAAAGGTTGTTCTTGACAACCTGAGAGCTTGTCTGAGCTTGTCCGACGTAGAAAATACATGTAGTATATATGGAAGTTGCATTTTCAGTATTGAAATTGTATTCATGGAAACAGATGAAAGAAGAAGCTCATCACCAGGCTTCGGAAGAGAAAACGTCCATAAACTTGACTGCATTATGAAAGTGGTCTATTGGAGGTAAAATGTGCAAATAAAATGTGCAAACTTGCAAACTTGATGGAGTGGGGCGAGCGCTCAGCCGTGAAAGATGCAGATTTGCTCAAATACCGCAGCAGAAATTGCTCTGCACCTATTTGCGCAAAGTTGCACCTCGTACGGACCTTTATTTCTAAGTGTGCAGAAATGCATCCTAAATGGCGATTGTCGGCGAATGGTCCTGAAAAAAACAACCCTTTCCCAAAAGACGTTGACGACGCCTGAGGGCTGGAAAAGGGACCCTTTTCTGTGGAGAGTCACCCCCCCCCCGTTCTGGGGTCCACTCCTTTTTCCAGCTTGCCATTTTTTGCCATTTTAGCTCATTGTTCGACTTTTCCAGGCTCTCGGTATAGTCTGCGTCATCTATACTCGAATTTTACGTCAAGAAAGAAAAATGAACTTCATGATGTTCGTTTTGCCTTCTCGCATCAAAAATGGACAGTTTGCTGCCGAGTGCGTAAACAGGTTCGAATTCACACTTATTTTCCGTCAAGAATATTATGTTTTGCTTACAATCACACAATAATCTTCAATACAATACTATACAAAAACATACAGTCATAACATGAGAATTGAGTATATATTAGGCCTACATTACGAATATCACAGCAACACCCTTGCCAAACTATTTTGCTCAAAACTGTTTCGTTAAAAAGTTATGGTATTTTGAAAAGGGAGATTTTTTGTTGTGTTTATATTACGTACCCTCCTTACTCAAAAGTATTGCAACATACGCTATAACGCATACATTTTGAGTTGAAGTGGTCTTTCTATAATGATGTCAACAAATTATTTGAAAAGAAATCAATGAATAATCTTTCTCCTTTCTTCTCCAAGGCGGAGAGATTATCATATGCAGCCAGGTGCACCCACGACAGAGGGGCTGGAACATAAAATTTAACTTTTTTTCGTGTCCTATAGGGGTAGGGTGTTAATTTACATTAGCATATATAATTCGGTTTCAGATTTCCCGTAAAACAGGTGTGATGGTTTGGAAACACTTCCAACAAACAAAAATACCAATATGTTCCTCTGAAGCGGTCTCAGAAAGAAGACCACATCCGGCGAAGAAGAAAGCGCCTCCTATCTTCATAAGACAGTGGATAAGGCTACTAATTAAAGATGAATTGCCTTCTCTCCACATCATTATATCCCATGTACTGAAAAGTCGCATGGAAGTAAATTTTAGGATGTTTGCAATAGTAAGTCGCCTTTAGAATTGAGAAAGAATAAGAAATTATAACATGAAGAGGTCTTGTCTAAAGCGTATCCTCCTAATCACTGTCTGATGAAGATAGGAGGCACTTTCTTCTTCGCCGGATGTAGTGCAGGGTCTTCTTTCTGAGATCGCGTCAAAGTAACATATTGGCATTTTTTGTTTCCTGGAAGTCTTTCCAAACCATGAAAACCGTTTCACGGAAATATGAAACCGAATTACTAATTTGAATTAACACCCCACCCGTATAGAGAGGAGAAAAAAGGGTAGATTTTATGTTCCAGCCCCTCTGCCGTGGGTGCGCCTGCATTGGATAATCTCTCCGCCTTGGAGATGAAAGGAGAAAGAATATTCATTGATTCTTTTCAAATAATTTGTATTTTCAATAATAGATTTAATTAGGACATAAAGTTATAGAAAGACCCCTTTAACTCGAAATGCATGCGTATGTTGCAGTGCTTTTGAGTAGGGAGGATAATTGTGTATAATAGATAATAATAATGCGGGTCAAAAGGAAATTTGACACTTGTGAGGCATTATATTAGTAATATCAGTAATAGCATCATCAGTTGCAAATAAAAGAAATAATATTTACTTTTAAGCGTAATGTTTATATGGCCGTTATGCCGCAAACATGAAAAAAATGGGGCATCTCAGACTCTGACCTCTGCCCGTGCATGTGGTGAAATCCAGACTCACGAACACGTCGTCAGTGAATGACTGGTCCCCCTTGCCCACTGACAGATATTGACAACCCCAACTGCATGGTGACCTACCTGACCAACTGCCATTTTTGAAGTCGTATAGTTAACAGAAATAATATTGATGTTTATATCGCAGATTATACATTTGTATATTTAGCTCTATTCAATTAAAACACGAATTAAATATGAAGTAATTTAATATTATGTTCTTACTTTTCCCATTTGTTTAACATTACTATATCGGAGTGGTTGAGAGTCGTCAGATAAAATGTCTTCGGCCTCGGCAATTTCCTTTACTTAAATCGACATTCAGATTCGTAATCTGATGACTAGATTTGATCCATGCATCCATTCATTGTTAATATTTAAAGGTTTGTTGGTAGCCTGCACATATTCCGTTTCTTCGGGGGCATTCTTGATAGATGAGATATAGTAGTATTCTAAATAATACACACAATAGGGAAAAAAACGTTTAAATATCTGTCAATGTCTTTAATAAGAGGAAAAACACTTGCAATTCCCCTGTCAAATATTGTGTTATTTTGTTTGATAATTGCATGATAACGACATCTAACAACGTCTTTGGCGGATTAGGCTTAAACGTATTATCTTTAAACATTACATTAAAAGTAGTAGTTATGTTATTACTTTTCTCACACATTATTGTACTACACTACAACCTATAGATTTCATCAGTGAGCCACTTCGTTTGTAATTTGCGCGTGTACAGATCAAGGTCAACTCTATCTCACTCTTCACTGATCAATGATATCATGGTGTCCAAGGGACACCTTAACAACTGCAAACTGGCTTATTAAAAGTAGGCCTAGGCCTAAACCAGAATTTCTCTCAGAATCTTAGTGCGCAAATGTCTATTTGCGTACGTGCGCACGGTGCGCACATGCGGTTTTGAGTCACAGATTGATAGGCCTACATGAAAACAATTGCGTCAAGAATGCACTATTTTGTTTTGAATATCCTTTTTTTCCCCACTCATATATCAAATACAGATCAAACACCATAAAAAGGAAATCAGACAAATGAAAAAGTTTTCATATCTTCAGGCCTAACAAAAAACGTAAGGCAAGTTATACTCGGGAAGCCTGTTCTTGTTTCATTTAATACTAGACACAGAACAGATCATTCATGCATCAAAAGTGACTCTATCAACAACTGCAAACATCGACCGTCAAAAATCTTATTCTATCTTCGTTCTTAAATATGATACCTCATAATTATGTAAAAAAGTGTGTATAATTAGAAATAACTAGTAATGAAGTTTTTAAACTTTTGGAAAAAGTAGAATTGGAAGGAAAACCGAGGCGGTGTGGGAGGGGGCAGGGGGGGGGGGATAAATCTATTAATAGGAATCGATCTTTATTCGATGTCATCAGGAATGCGTGCTGCTATCTTCAGAAGATAACCGATCGATATAAACACTACACAAAAAGTAAGTTCCCCCTTGTTCAAAATACCATAACTTTTTAATGAAATATGTTTTAACAAAATAACTTGGCAGCAACATTTCCACACTCCTTGATTAACCTCTGTGTGAAAATAAGATTAATCCGTCTAGCCATGCATGAGTGAGCATGAATTAAAGGCAAAAATGTCAATTTTCAAAAGTCACAGGAGTCATCTCTTATGCCAAAATAATGGTTAAAAATGGTATTATTTGCTTTATTTATAAAGTGTGCTCACTGAACCTGACATGGTTACAACCTCTTATGTCCATACAACGTGTAAAGATACACTTTGCTGAAAAATAATCGGATTTCAATTTTTTCAATAAACTTAATGGATTTTACAATTATTAAAAATTGACGGAATGGGGGGGGGGGGGATGGATGGAAATTGTTAAACTGAGCTCACTGAAGCGTAAATATGCGAAAAGTGCTAAAAGAATTGTTAGGGGGTAAAACGATAGCTGATTAACATAAATATCGCTTAATCATTCAAAAGAAACAGAATTTGTCAAAATCCTGCATCACAAATCCCTCAAAATGACCCTTGTGACTTTTGAAAAGTGACATTTTTGCCTTATTACGTGCTCACTCATGCACGACTTGACGGATCAATCACATTTTCACACAGAAGTTAGTCAATGAGTGCAGAAACACTCCTGCCAAATTATTCTGCTCAAAACCATTTCGTTGAAAGTTTATGGAATTTTCAAAAAGGGGGAACTTATTTTTTGTGTAGTGTTTAGATTGAATGAACGCAATGAGGAGATATTTTCTCTAATATTTATAAGGATGATACATTTAAGAGGGAAAACACTTGCAATTCCCCTCTTAAATATAGCGTTGTTTATTAATTCGGACACAGAAAAATACACTATTTTGATAAATACGTGGCGCATAATTTGAAACCCTAATAAAGTGACTACAAAAATTTGTTCCGGACATGTTCAAAAGTGGAAATGTGGCGGCCATTTTGTTTATGCAAATTAGATGGTCAAAAACCTAGAATTTCGCTTGGGAACCGGGTTTATTGACTTCAGCGTACTTGAATTATGTTAAACCGTCTGGTTCCCAGCTTTTACCCCCAAATGCCGCATAGTCTATCTTGCCAGCTTGCCATTTTTTGCCATTTTAGCTCATTGTTCGTCTTTTCTGGCGTCTCCTTAGTCCCGGTCCTTAGTCCGCTCTATGTCGTCGAATTTTGCGTCAAGAAAAGATATAGGCCTATGGACTTGTTATGTCCATTTGGCCTTCTCACTTCGAAAATGGACAGTGTGCTGCCGAGTGTGTATACAGGTCGCGGATCAAACGGAAATTTAAAACTTGTGAGGCATAATCACTCTAAAAACGGCAATGTTATTTCAACATTTAAAAGGGCCAAGGAGTGACCACACTTTACAACACTTTCTATAGGCCTACTAGATGTTATATCTAACCTTTTATCCAGGCTGGATTCGACAGATCAGCTGGTTATTGAGAAAGTGTGGTCACGCTCCTCGGCCCACATCATCAGTGTTCATCGGTATAATAATATAGTAGTTTGGTGTAGCAAAGCAGAAATATTGCAAATAAAAGCAATAATATTCAATAACTAACTATTAATATCACAGAGTGTACATTTGTTTATTGAACTCTAAGTTCAATTAAAACACGAATTGAATAGGCCCCCTATGGTAACGTGAACATGTTGTTCTTAGTGTTCCAATTTTTAACATTTTGTGATTGTTTCTGAGTGGGTGAGAGTCGTCGGATACAGTGTCTTGGGCCTTGGCATTTTCCTTTCCTTAAATCGACATTCAGATTCGTAATCTCATTAGATGAGATTTGATCTATCCATGCATAGTTAATATTTGAAGGTTTGTTGGTAGCCTGCACATATTTCTGTTTCTTTGGAGGCTTTCTTGATAGATGATATGACTAGTATCCTGAACAATACACAATAGGGGAAAAAACGTTTTCAATATCTGTCAATGTCTTTAATAAGAGGAAAAACACTTGCAATTCCCCTGTCAAATATTGTGTTATTTTGTTTGATAATTGTATAATAACGACATCTGACCACGCAATCTCGAAAACACGACGTCTTTGGCGGATTAGGGTTAAACGTATATCTTTAAACATTACATAAGAAGTAGTAGTTATGTTATTATTTTTCTCACACATTATTGTACTACAACCTATAGATTTCATCAGTGAGCCACTTCGTTTGTACAGATCAAGGTCACCTCTATCTCACTCTTCACAGATCAATGGTATTATGGTGTCCAAGGGACACTAACAACTGCAAACTGACTTATTAAAAGCAGGCCTAGGCCTAAACCAGAATTTCTCTCAGTATCAGTGCGCAAATGTCTATTTGCGTACGTGCGCACGGTGCGCACATGCAGTTTTGAGTCGCCGATTGATAGGCCTTCATGAAAACAACTGCGTCAAGAAAGCACAATTTTGTTCAAATATCTTTTTCCCCACTCATGATATCAAATACAGATCAAACACCATTAAAAGGAAATCAGACAATTAAAAAAGTTTTCATATCTTCAGGCCTTACAAAAAAAATGTAAGGCAAGTTAGGCCTATATATACTCGGGAAGCCTGTTCTTGTTTAGAACAGATCATTCACGCATCAAAAGTGACGCTATCAACAACTTATTTACACGAGCAAACATCTACCGTAAAAACCTTATTCTATCTTCGTTCTTAAATACGATACCTCATAATTATGTAAAAAAAAAGTGTGTATAATTAGAAATAACCAGTAATGAAGTTTTTGAACTTTTGGAAAAAGTAGAATTGGAAGGAAAACCGAGGCGGTGGGGAGGGGGGGGGGGGGGAAAGTAAATCTATTGATAGGAATCGATCTTTATTCGATGTCAGGAATGCGTGCTGCGCTATCTTCAGAAGATAACCGATCGATATAGATTGAATGAACGCAATGAGGGGATATTTCCCTAAGAGTTACAAGGAATAACTTTTAGAGGAAAAACACTCGGAATTCCCCTCTCAACTATAGCGTTGTTTATTAATTCGGGAGGCAAAAACCATGACTTGCTCATTGATTAGTGATCACGGAAGTCATTGGGAGTGAAACTTATATCTTAAAGTAACCCACTGATCAATATAAAAGATATGTTATAACACATGTCTTATTGCCAGTCAATCTGGAGTCAATCACCTACAATAAAGGCGTATCATATGGAGTGATATCACAGGAACATAATGCATATAATAAAGATTTGTTTATTATTGTTATTATTATTATTTTCTGTTTTGGCACAAGTTGTGGGTTGAAAACGGTCGCCCCCAAAGTGGTAAACTTTTTTAATTGCGTAAAAAAACAAGAACTGATTATGACAAAGCTCTCAAACAGACTTTAAAGAATCAAATGTAATTAAGAATGATAAAATAGCAGCTGCCATTGCAGCAGGTATTACGGATCATTTTGGTCAGGGACTATGAAATACAATAGATCTAAGAATGTTAGCATAGGGCCTATATCCAAATGTAGTTGACGGTGTTCAAGGAAAAGATAATATAGATGTAATGTTTGCTGATAAATTTGTTTTATATAACAGCATCTTTCCGTGAAGTGGATAAGGCAGATCTTAAAATGATATTGAGAAGTTCATCGACCATAAATGTAAATGTCACGAGTGTGTTCAGGACCCGGGTTCAGGATGATCATGTAATACCACGAGATGAAATTTGTAATGCAATAACAAAGCTGAATGTGTCTTTAAAAAAAAGATATTAGCGGACCATCTAATTCATGGTAAAAAGCTTATTAGTAAATATGTTGCTTTTTATTCACAGGTATGATTTACCATGAAATGACACCATGCTTCAAAGCACAATGATTGCAATTCCTGAAGGGCGTTGGGCTAATTTGGGTGATTCTTGCAACTTTCGGGCAATAACGTTAAGCAGTATAATTGGGAAAGTGCTGGAATTATGAAGAAAAGGGAAATTACTAATCTGTGCACAGGTGAGTTGCAGTTTGGCTTTTATAAAGGTTCGTCTAGAAGCATGACTTGTGTAGTAGTATGGTAAAAGAGAGCGTCACACACACACACACACACACACACACACACACACACACACACACACACACACACACACACACACACACACACACACACACACACACATGCGACACGACACGACGTTGCGACTCACACACACATACATACATATATACATACACATACACACACACATACATACATATATACATACACATACACACACACACACACACACGTGTGCACACGCACGTGTGCACTCACACACACATACATACATATATACATACACATACACACACACACACACACACATACACATACAAACCCACACAAACATACAGACAGACCTCTGGGAGGGCGGAGCTGTAAGTAGCCCTACTGATTTTTCTAACGGGGACACAACACCCACAAGAATTTTGCTACATTTTTTTCTGTCAAGACCATTAACCCTTTAGCGAATAAGAATGCGATATCTCAGGCTGCAGGATCTACGAAGAATGTGTGTTATACAGTGTGTATCAAAAAAAAAAAAGGTAGACACTTAGAAAAAAAATTATTACACAAAAATTTCATGACCTTGAGATTATTTTTTATATGAATATTTTACCTTGGCTCTAAGCTATCTGATGACACTGTTGGTATTGAAAGTATTTCACGCATGAGTCCTAAAAAAGAAAAAAAATGCCATTTTGGGGGGTCAATTCACAGTTCATCTTGTAAACATGACATTTTCTTCTTTTTTTAGTGGGGCGTATCTGAATCATTGCTTAATTTTTGTATTTCTTGTCATAGAATTGATATTAGCTCTTCTCCGAGTATGCTGAGGATTCAATACTTGTGCACATCAGTTGAAATCTTCTGCAGTATCGGTCTGCAAGGCATTAAACATTGACTATTAGAACACAATTCTACTCATGCGCGAAATACTTTCAATACCAAAAGTGTCATCAGATAGCTTAGGTCCAAGGTAAAATATTCATATAAAAATAATCTCGAAATCATGAAAGTTTTTGTACAGTGCACTCTCGTTATAAAGAACACTGATATAACAAAATTTCATTATAAAGAAGTAAAATCTCTGGTACCATTACTTGGATTTCCTTTGTATTTTATTGTTTTTGCAACCCTGATATAAAGAAATTTCATTATAAAGAACAAATTTGATGGGTCCCAAGGACTTCTTTATATCGAGAGTGCACTGTAATTTATTTTTAAGAGTCTACTTTTTTGATACACACTGTAGTGATGATTAAAATCATCTCCAAGGGATACATGTTTTTTGACCTTGGTTTTTCTGGACTTCTTTTGCACTATCAGATCCTGCTTTGCACCATAAAAGAGCTTATTTTAGGACCCTGCAACCACCTACTTTGGTTCTCGAAAGACAAGAGCAGGTACTCAATACACTTCCATCACAAATTCATTCCTAGCACCCTGGCCAGCTACCCCTACTCAGTTACAGGCAGTTATTTCGAAGGTTCATTTTTTTTTTAAGGATCAAAATACTACACAACTTAGATTAACGAACAGTTTCTTTTTTCAATAAACTAGACCATATATACAGATGTATAGAAAATTTGAGTGCTTAAAGGCAGTGGATCTCATTTGCAAACCTCCCCACAGACCAGGAAAAGATAACCCACACCCTTAGGCTATTGATGAAGAGCATGTCTGTGAAATACGGGGGTCAGTGATTACCTAGAATTTGAAAAATGCAGAAGAAAAACAATAGCCGTTTAGTGTACGTTCTATGGTAGGAATTTTTTTCTCGCGAGAAAAAAATTCATATCCGAGTCTAACGGTCACTATAATTCCACTAAAACTGAGTTTCTAGCTCCTATATTTTGCATAAGGTTCCCAGATGACATTTTCTTCTAAATGGCATTGTATTTACACTATGTAAATTTTTAGGCATGCAAAAGAGACCCCCTGCATTTAAAATGACAGCCTTTGGAATAATGAGCCACCTGCCCCTGGCCATCCCTGCAGACTTCCCCCCCTCCATACTCACCCACCCACCTACATCCCATCCAGTCACCCCACACCCACCTCCACCCTACAAACACACCCCCACACCCACCCACTCACCCCCACACCCACCTCCACCCCACCCACTCACCCCCAAACCCATCCATCTCCACCCCACCCACTAACCCCCACACCCACTTACCCCCAAACCCACACCCAACCACACCCATACCCACTCACACAATCTACATCCGTCACACACGCTTCAACTGATACACAATGAAATGATGATAATCATTTCCACAAAACATTACACTGCCTAAAAGGATATTTTAATTTTCATATATACAATAACAGTGCAATCATTAATACAAAAACAACTAGAAATATCACTAAAAGTGATTACAACCCCCTCCCTATCAAGATGGCCTTAGGTGCAGTTACCATGGCAACGCAGTGTCCAGACACATCCCAAAATGTCTCTTGCACATCTTCATCCAAACACATATTTGTGAGCCAAATTTCAAAGGACATTGCTCCAAAAAAATATGTAGTTTGATCTACAATATTTTCCCCTGATTTACCACCATAATACACAGTTACCAGCAACACAGTGTCCGACACATTCAAATGTGTCCTGCACATCTTCACCCCCAGACCAATGTGTGTGCCAAATTTCATGAGCATTGCTCACAAACTGAGTAAGTAGCTCAACCCACAAGATTTGAAATGGACTGTCCGACTGCTCAACTGTACTCCGATTCTTTTACCCCGTTTCAAATTTCGTTTGTGGGGGAATAACTACAACTTTACAACAACATGGCTCTCACTTAATACTTAATTTGACAAGATCAATTTACAAAAGTGCTGTATAAAATTACTGTGAACTATAAATATAAATTGCACTGCTATATATGGGTTCTACTCTGTGTATAATTATTTTGTTCATTTGCACAATAGGTGCTCAAAGGCATTGATGAACAATGTTTCCACAGGATACGAATGCCCCCACTTAATGCGATCAGTAAGCATTTTTTTATCAAGTTATAATGCAGAAACCAATTTGCATAATGAGTTTTGACCTTTGACCTGTGAATTCCGAATTCGAACTTAATCTGTACGTGTATGTTAGTTCCATCCACCTACCCAGTTTTTCTTAAGTTAAAATATGGAAAGCAAGTCACATATACAGGGAAACCCCGTTATAGCGAGCTCGGATATAGCGAGGTACCGCTTTTAACGAGGTGATTGTCTCGGTCCCGTTTTCATTTACGTGTTGTTCAATGGAAAGATGTCCCGTTTATAGCGAGCTCGGTTATTGCGAGATTTCGCTTATAACGAGGTATTTTTCTCAACCCGCTAAAAAGAAAAACAGAAATTCACCCGGTTAAAACGAGGAAATGAAAGTCGCATCGTGCGCTGACCAAATTCAAATTTTGACAACGCAAAAAATGCCCAATCGTTTCAGAGCGCATCGCACTTCAGTCTGCCACGCAGCCATGCACAATACCCAGGCAAGTGTGTGTGTGTGTATAGCCTATACTAAACAACACAACTGCACAGTACATTCACTTGTCAGACACACAAAGGCCTGCCTCCAATACACAGCTCAACGCAAGTTACGAGCGTGAAGGTTGCTGCCTTTATTTGAAGATCATAGTTTCTTTTATTACTTTGGATGATATATAAATGGAAAAAATAATCAGCTTTCTATTCATAGTTGTTGGTGGCAGAACAAGTAGGAAAAGCAGTAAACAAATGGGTTTACTGCCTTAGTCCATACGATGATATACTTTTGTGTGTACATTATTGTGTACGTTTACAAGCGAGGTAACCGTATAACGAGGTAAAATCGGCGTTCCGAAACCTCCGGTTATACAGTTTCCCTGTATAATGAACTGTGACCTTTGACCAGTAGACTCCAAATTCGTACTTGACCTGTATTTTAGTGTCATCTACCTACACACCAATTTTTTTTGAAGTCCTGTGCTGGAGAGATAAATACCAACGAGTTTCGATAAGGAATTCATACAACTGTTCAGGTTCGTAAGGACATAACAAAAGAATGCTTCAGGTGCTTTAGTGTCCTTGCTGTTGGGTGTTCTCAGCCATCAACTTAACAGGAAGAATTGAAAATAAGTTTTCTTATTTGATAAAATATTGGAGATATTTCACCATGATTCTCAGTTACATAAAGTGATATTTTTTTTTTGTCCTAATGAGTAAAGAATGAAAAGTGAAAACAAATATTGTAATAATTTCTTTGTGCAAGCTTGAATCAAACTTGTATTTTATCGAAAAAATTGGAGAGTTTACCCTTCGCTTTGAAATTTTGACACTTTTCTGATCAATTCTAACAAATAAACTGGAGATATTTTAATCTTCAACAACAGTTCTTTTTGATAAACTATGTCATCATAGTGCCCAGTTAAGTAGTTTTCATCTACATTTTGTGAGTTTTGGCATTTTTCTTTTTGCATATCCCTTGTGACTGAGCATTTTATGGTCACCAGTCTATTGCGATTTGTACAGCGAAAAGTAATTATCATTATAAATGCATTCTTCCTTTGAAAGTGGCTAGGGGTTATACAATTATGCTGAATTCTATTGTCTGCCCATCTGCAGGAAAGATCCAGTTAAATGCATGCATAACATATTTTTGAGTGGCTGCTTCAAACATAAACATAGTTCAAAGAAAATTGACTCATAACTCCAGCTCTCATACCTCCTTGTAAATACTTAACTGGGGGTGGGCAGTCAAACATAATGCTGTACACATGCACGACCAAATTATTTCTAGACACCCCCTAAACATGTTTTTCTCTGTGTGCAAAATAAACCCCCTAAATAAACCCCCTAAACAAGTTTTCTGCATGCTTCATTTACACATTTTGGCCCCCTTAACAGGTACTCGCCAGAATAAGACTAACAATAAGCTTAAACAGACAAAACTATCTTTATCCATTTTCCTGCGGTTGTTTCCCAGGCTTGTATACATCGCTTTCGTAACCGGGGATAACACTTTTCCGAATCGAGGAGGAAAAAGCTTGGGGAAAAAAATACCCTAAATACTTTTAACCAGTCTTTCAAAAAAAGCTTGGGGAAAAAAAAAACCCTAAATACGTTTGACAAGTCTTCCAAAACCACCCTTTTGTTGAAAATCGGTGTTTTTGATATCCTTAATGTGTGCATGCTTGGCTTGCGTCTGAAAATGTAAAAACACACCTTTAAACACGTGTTTTTGGTCACGCATGTGTACATCATTAGGTTTGGCTGCTCCCTCCCCCCCCCCCCCGCCCGATACTGAATACCCGTAACAAATACCAACGAATCAAAATTCCACCTTGTCTTCACTCCACAACTAATGTTAGAAACATTTAGTTCAACTGGCCTACAATAATAATGAACTCTCGAAATTAGAATACAAATTAAAATGATCATGATCTAAGTACTAATTCAACAGAAGAGATAATTAAACAATCATATATTAGTTTTATGACATTGAATTAAATATCAGATCGTGTAATTTTCATGAATAATTCTAAATTGCAATGAATCATAATACTTTGGTGAGAAAACATAGCAATAATAATTCACAAACTTGAGAAAATGCTTGCATTCATAATAAAACTTAGAGCATAAGTACAGTTTTGAGCAATGAGTCAAAATTGTCATCAATCTATTACAATTTATAGAACGTCTACAGATATTAATCCTTTTGAGAATTGGTTTATGATGAAATATAATGATTTTGAAATTATCAAGAGCAGATATCACTGTGTACATTTTTTGTGCCAACAAAATAAAATTGAAGGGTCCTGATGACTTTTTCATTTTACGTCAATTTATCACAATGGAAGTGCTTCAGAGCCTGTGATTGTCAGGGTACTAATGTACATATAATGACTGGACGCAGGTCGTTGAATCAAATTACCAGCCCGAGGTTGTCTTGAAAAGGATAATTTTTCCAAACATGAAGTCGAGGAAAATGATCCTTTTGAAGACAAACAAGGGCTGGGAATGCGATGCAACAACTGACATCACAGAATTTTGTATCATTGAGACTTCTGAGATATGCATGCCTGTGTAATGACCTTTCAATGACCAGGCGTTACAATATTCACGGGTGGTGCTCAAAATAGCAAGTGTCGCGTGACACACATTGGTTGAATCTGTGATATGTACAATCTACACAAGTCGAATAATAGATGATATAGGTGAACCGGGTACATAAAAAATAGATGACAATTTCCTTTTCACCATTTAGCAAAACTATACAATGCCTTTAACTTGTACAAGATCAAATTATACCAAGTATTATCACGTTTCAATTATTGCATTTGAATGTACCCTGTCCGTACCACACTCGAAACATCACAGGCAAAGTCTAGGGGCTGTATTTCAAAAACTGTTGAAACTTCTGTTGTAACTTTTATCTTGCGAAAGAATTTAAAATCATTGTAAAATCGATTGTATTATTCTGATATATTATCTTACAATAACATTATTTCAACCTAAAGGTCATAACCACGCCCTGCAACATGCCCATCAATTAAATATGGTCCAATAAAAGAAAGGATTATATATCTTTCTTAGCTCAGGGAGGTCCTGAATAGCCTATTGCATCGATCGCTAATATACAGATATTAACTGGTACAGGGTGTAATATAACATTCTTTGGACTGTCGGGGAGTTATATTTTCCCAAGGGAAAATATGATCACGAGGGAAAATATAACTCACTGACGGTCCAAAGATTGTTACATTACACCCCCCATCCAGTTAATATCTGTTATATGAGATGGCCTTGATTATGCTTATAGAGGGTGATTTCAAGTTTGGTGTTGGTGTTGAAGAAAGAAAATTGTGTGCTAAACCAAGCTCCAACACTGATCTCAGTTTAGCAGACGATACCGATTGCACTATCGATTGCACAACATGAAGTGATGTCACGTGCGTCTCATGGTGTTGGCTGAAAGTTACGCTGATGGCCGAAAAAATGGACAAATGTTACAAAAATGACACCAAATCAATACTGCCTGCCAGTACAATTGTATGAATGTGAAAGACAATTTACTTCTCTCTATTTCCATATGGAAGGTAAATATCAATTTAACGTAATTATGTAAATTTTTAAGGGGAAAAGGTACTTTCAGCGGTTTGCGTCACATGGTGAAGCTTTCTCCATACCCAACACACACACGCATGGGTGGTATTGAACCGTAAGAGGGCGACAGACATTCGAAAAATATATTAATTCGACCAGTTGGTAAAATATAACAAAGCTGGTAAAATATAACATTGACAATCCTCGCAAACCGCATCATGTGATGAGCTGTAAACCAATCACACCTTCGAAACTGTATAAGCCATCTAATATTTTACACATTCACTTGGACACAACTGGCACATAAGGCTCACTGTCACTGCAACTACGTAATCACACAAGTAGAAATTTATGAGCATACTGCCAAAAAAAAAAGAGTTTGCTACTTCGTGAGAACGGTGATGCAAGAAATAAATGCAAATTTGAGAGATATATGTTGAAATATGAAATACCCTAATCAGATATTGTAAGTTATGACATAAATATTGGTGCTGTTAAGTCAATGTCCAAGACCGAAGTAAATTCAGCCCAAAAATGTGTGATTTTTGTCTGCAGCACTGAGCAGAAAGAACAGGCCTGAAGCTGTCGTAGAAAAATTGTGTAACTTCTGTTGTAACTTTTATGTCAGAATACCAAGAGTATTGTAAATATTGTTGCTAGATCACAAATGATCTTACATCAATTCTGACGTACAACAGATTTCAGAACACAAAAGTGTTTTAAGTTATGTTTTATAATTATAGGATTCTGTATTACAACAGATTTTAGAATACACCCCCATGAGTTTTGTTGCAATGGTTTCGATGGGTTAAAGAAGTGTTTATCACGATACAGAGTACTTCTTCTTGTATGCACCCACCATTCTGGCAGGCAGATTTTCCTGTGGTTCCCAGGTGTTGTACGAGTCCGGGTAGCCGCCCCACTTTATGAGGAAATACATGCTCCCTTTGACTTGTTTCACAGCCAGCAACTTTTCCACGATGTATTCCTTGGCTACAAAAACACAGAAAAAGAAATGTTACACAAAAGTCAGATATTTTACAGGCAGTGTGTCTTCTTAGCATGTCTAAAAATTACCACTATTTTAAAATATGCTCTTGTATGTAAATATTATTTAAGAATCTTTAACCCTAATATTCGCGACCATGCCGCCGAACAATTTTTTTTTACTGTGCTGTTCGCTGGCTTTTTACTTTCAAGTCTCGTGCATCATTTGAGACCATTTTCGCAAAAATCGGACGTACCGTTACGACGCTGCGCGACTTTTCGTACATGTATGCAACTCCAAAATTGCTCAAAAATGTGATTTTGTGTTCAAAATCAATGCAAATTGTGTTTTCAGCCAAAAATCAGAAATTATAAATGGATTAATTTTATGCTGTTTATGATCGCAAAACAGTCCCCGACAAAGTTCATCGAAAAAACAATAAAAAACAAAAGGTCGAAAAAACAAAGAAATACACAAGAAATTCACAAAACAATAAAATACATAAGAAATCAATATTTGGCAAATTTTTTTGCTAATAATTGTCAGAAATGTCAGAAAGAATATTTTCACCAAAACTTAGCATTCTACGTCAAGCTTTTTTAATTGAGTTATAGGCAAAAATATGATTTTATTCATAAATTTGCATAATTAATTATTAAAAAATATAAAATATGTATTTTTTGAAAACAGTTTTTTGAACTGGTCTGTGGTAACTGCTGATTGGATGTTTTTCGGGAGGCTGTTCCAGGTTTGAGGTGCTACAAAAGTAAAGGTGTGGCATCCGGCTGTTGTTCTGGTTCGTGGGATGGTGAGTACAATTTGTGTCGTAGACCGGAGATTGTATGATGACTGGCGGATATGGAGGAGCTCTGAAAGGTAAGCAGGTACTTCATCACGCAGAAAACATCAAAATGTGCAGTCTGAATGTCCAAGGCTATAGAGGTACAAAAAATGTTTCTTCTAAGGAAATGGAAATTAATTTAGTCACATTTTTATACAAAGCAAATAAAGTGTTGCTTGCACAGAACAATTATAGTGTTACCAAGTTTGCCCTGATCATCAGATTCATCAATATTACAGAGCCATCTAAAGAAATTGTGGTATAAGAAAAATCCTCATGGACTGGCAATACTTACGTTTGGTCTTCTCAGCAGGTTTCTTCTTCACCTTGGCTAGATTTGGCTTACCTGCCAAGAAAGGAAAATTATATTCTTATGCCTCCGCCGAGTAAGGGAGCCGGAGGCATTATGTTTTCGGGTTGTCCGTCCATGCGTCCATACGTCCGTGCGTCTACACTTTCTTGTGAACAAGATTACTGAAGTACCGCTGGAGGGATTTTAATGATACATGTGCTTGGACCAAGATGGACCACTGGGCAAGGATGAATTGATTAGATTTTGAGACAAATCCGTCAAGGGTCAAAGGTCAATGAACTTTGTCCCAAAATGCCATTTTTTGCCTATAACTCCAGTTAGGAGTGCTCACTGTTGATATAATTCAGTAGTTAGGTTAAGGAACAAAAGACAAATATTTTGGTAGAGTCACAGGGGTCAAAGGTTAATGAACTTTGTCCCAAAATGCCATTTTCTGCCTATAAGTTCAGGAAGGAGTGCTCACTGTTGTTGTAATTTGGCAGTTAGGTTCAAAACCGAAAGACAAATATTTAGGAAGATTCACAGGTGTCAAAGGTCAGGGTCAAGGGTCAAAGGTCAATGACCTTTGTGCAAAAATGTCATTTTCTGCATATAACTTGAGTTAGGAGTGCTCACTGTTGATGTAATTAGGTGGTTAGGTTCAAAGGTTCAAAACCAAAAGACAAATATTGTGGTAGAGTAACAGGGGTCAAAGGTGAGGGTCAAGGGTAAAAGGTCAAGGAACTTTGTCCCAAAATGTCATTTTCTGCCTGTAACTTTAGTTAGGAGTGCTCACTGTTGATGTAATTTGGTGGTTAAGTTCAAAACCAAATGACAAATATTTTGGTAGAGTCACAGGGTCAAGGGTCAAAGGTCAATGAACTTTGTGCCAAACCTATAACTTCAGTTAGGAGTGCTAACTGTTGATATAATTAGGTTGTTAGCTGCTACTTGGTGGAGGCATACCCATTGACTGCGCGCAGTCGAACTTCTCTAGTTTAATTCTATATACATGTACAACTTCACAAGAAAATAATTGATGAGGGGGAGCGAAGGAAACAAACTGAAAGCTACAGGCTAACAATGACCACAGTCTAAAAAAAAATGTAAGCTGCATAATCCTCCATGCTCCAAGTGTCTTTGATAAGGTCTAACAATGAAGCACTGAAAAAAATTGCATTCCAAAATGATTATTTAGTGGTTTAAAAAATTGAGAATCTACAAGCAATCAAGTTGACCAGATTCACCTGCCCATTTCCTCCCACAGACTTACTGTGTGCAGATCTAGGCTATTTTATCCTCCACCAGAATGGAAATTGTTTATTCATGCATATCTTGCCAGGGGCAGCATACCTTTCCAAACTTTTGTATTCTAGGATGTTTATTATCCATTTTAACACTACGATGTAACTCAGATATCACAGTTTGACAATTTTTTAATTGAAGTTCCATAATGTGAGCCTATTACTTTAAGTGGGAGAATGAGAGATTTTGGGAAAATGGCTTCGAAATGGGAGATCTCCTGCCCAAAATGGGGGAAGTTACAGTCTCTGATGCAATCCATACCAAACTGATGTCCACTTCCAATAATAAAATTAATATATGGGTTGTTTCACAATCAGGGTACATATTGCCAAAAACCATTATACGACTTCACTGTACAAAATGAATTCACTTGTTGTAAACTTTCATACCCAGCAATTGGCCACTGGACAGTCTGTCTACAACAGCGAAGAAACTGTTTGAAATGGACAACTTAGGTACAAACTGTGTATCTTTGTGTCAATTTTGAACAATTTCACAGTCTCATCTGATCTTTATGAATTTAGGAACATTATCATTAATGACACCAGTGACAATTACAGATCAGGGAGACCTGTAAAGTAAAAACTAAGTCTAGCTTATTCAAATTCCAAACCCATGTGAGATGGTGACATGTTAATAAATTGACGCTGCGTCAAAATCTGGAAGGAAATTCCGTCAAAATTGTCCTCTCCGAATTTGACATAAATATGGCATACCTAGGGATTCCCAAGGACAGCATTTTCTTGTAATTAAAAACAAGTCATCTATATCTTTCAAACCTGTAACATTCACTTTGTCCCATAGTCCTCAAGTTTTCAGTTGGTAAACATTACAAAGTCGCTAGTTGGAATTCTGTCAAAAAGTGTCCTCTCCAAAAAAAAAAATCTTTCTGACTCATTTTTTGACATCATATATTCTGACTAAAACTTATTTCAGGGTATGGATATTTGACATACAAAAACACACTTACTATGTCTATCTGTAAATAAACCAGGACTGCTGTATCCCCCTCTTTATAATTCAGTACACAAAACTTTACATACCCACATCACCTTTACTAATAACATGCGAAGGCTGAAGAAAAAAAATTGGGGGGACCTGATGCCTCCAAATTTTACAATTTTTATATATGACATATTTACTTCACAAAATAAAAAAAAAATTAAAGGAAATAAAGAAACTTGATTTTTGACCAACTGTGAGACTATTTGATGTACCCTGATTGTGAAACAACCCATATACATTCCTAATTTTTCAAGAGTGTTATGAATGGTTAGTTTCTTCACGAACCTAAAATTGTAACAATTGTCACAGATTTTTACAAAACTTACACAGTATACACAATGATACTGGCATAGGCATATGGGCAATTCCAGCGTTATGGACATTACATTCAGACATTTTTTTGCAACTTTGGGGGCTTATTTCTAGAAATCATCATCATCTTTCTGAACCTTTTTGTGGTCATCTTACACGATCCACCCCAAAGTGTTAACATTTTAAATTTGAATTTATTTAGTTTCTATTTATCGTTTGGTAGTTATTACACATAATGTTTGCCGTTACGGACATTACATTTTTTGGACATGACTTTTCACCTACCAATGCCTTGGTCAAAAATTTTCTGAGCTTAAGCATGAAGTGAAGCCAATTTTCTTCTGAAATGGGTGCTGAGGACCTGTTTAAGTTGTAGGTTGACAATTAGGTACAACAGATTCCAGTAGCCCCGTACAGGACCATAAACGTTGCGTTACGGACATTACATTTTTAATGTTTACGACATTACACCTCGACCACTTTTTTAGGTCCTATATTTATACTAAAAGCATTTGATAAATAATCTAAAGCTAATATTTGTCATTTTAGGTCCTTTGTTAACTATAAACTACTATAAATTAATTCTGAAGTGCTGTTGAAGTGAAATAATGAGACTCAAAGATTGTGTGTTTTTCAAAAAAAAAGAAAATTTGCAAGAAAATGGTTTTGAAAAAGATGTCTAAATATACTTCAAATGTATTCAAATACCACTCAAATGAAAGAGTTTGATGAGTTCTATTGTTTGAAACTAAATCTGTCACTGTAGCACTTATATTTTTTTGAATTATTACAGATTTCACGATTTTGAGAACGGGTAACATTTTTCATGGAATTGCCCATATGCAGAATTTTGTAAAGGGGGGGGGGGGGTGTTCATCCACGGCCAAATCCTAGGTCAATAAATTTTCCTAATTAAATCTCTCAACAGGGTGGGTAGTGACGAAAAATTGTTCATTCAAAATCCTAGGCTAAATTTTTTTTTTTTTTTTTGGGGGGGGGGTGTACAACAAAATTTTCATTCAAAAGCAACAGGGAAAAATTCTTTAGACAAATTTTTCAAGCTAAACTCACATCCTAAAGCTAACATTTCCACAGCTAAAAGGGGAGTGTTTTTGGCATGGCATATAAGGGGCTATTTTCTATTTAAAGTGTTTATGGGTGTTATCATCCACTTTTGTAAAAGGGGGCTGACTGAACACCCAAAACACCCCCTCCTATACACCTATGTTAACAGGTACATTACAAAAAATATCAAGAAGCTTGTAGTTATGCTGTCAGATCACTTGTTCTCAGTCGATTAGACTACTCAAACTCTATGTTGATAAATGCTAATAAGGTAGATATTGATAGATTACAATGTATTCAGAATCGTGCTGCTAAGCTTGTTTGAAAGGCCAGAAAATATGATAGGGCGACTCCACTGTTGAAGCAATTACACTGGTTACCCGTTGAAAAGAGAATTCATTATAAGATTGCTTTGCTTGTTTACAAGACAAATCTGCACCACAATACCTAATGAATCTATTATCACCACAACACAGGTCAAGTTACAGACTCCGCTCTAGCGAAGACACCACAATTCTACATGTTCCTAGAATTAGTTCCAAAAGGGGGGAAGCAAGTTTCGATTTCTGTGGCCCGAAAATATGGAACAGTTTGCCATCACATGTTCGCATTTCTACTTCAGTTCACTCATTTAAGCAGAAGCTTAAGACGTTTCTGTTCTCATCTTAAGGAATTGTAACGTAATCTTATTACCTGGAGAGCTACGTGTAAAGCGCATAGAGCATTTCTATATTGATTATGCGCTATATAAGTGTCAGTTTATTATTATTATTACTATTATGAAACAACCCCCTTTAGCAGAAGGGGGTGTTTGACAACTAAAACACCCCCAGCATATGCCTATAGATACTTCTAACAAAACAGAACTAGTGAGAGTCAGAATTACAACCAGTGACTTGTCAATTACTTTGACTAATTATTACTAATTAGTGGTCATTTCAAACTTTATTCATCGTACAGAATTTGAGATGAGCGGACATGCTCTGACATCGTAACAAATAAGTTAGCCTTCATTTCAACTGGTAACAGTGGCTTCATTGTTTGAAGACTGTGCCAGGGATGTGCCAGACCATTACTTCCCTTCATTAAGTTCATTATCAATACCAAACGATAGTTTAGTACTTACAAATGGTGTGTTGAAAGTTTGAGATTCATATGTTATAAATTTGTTGTTTTATAAGAAAAACTAATAATGACATGTTACCAGAAAGTTGTTCTTTCCGTGAGTCTAAATTTTGCTCAAATTGCGAATCGTTTTGTGTACCGTCACAAGACCAGCGGAGCGCACTGATTGGTTCAACGGCTAACCTCCGTGCGACCTTCGGCTAACGGCTGATCGGACAATTTTGGAACGGCCCGTGCATGTTGACGTCACCGATTTTTTGAAAAGACGTCCATGTCATTTGGAAAAGGATGACGTTTAACCGTCCAGATTTTCACTAAAACTCAACATTTTATCCCAAGTCTCTATGAGAGGTGTTTATTTTTATTAATCTTCACATTGGATATGATTTCAGCTGATTTCATTCATTTAGATGTTTTTTGACGTGCAAATGAATGACACAATCTTAAAGAGTGAAATCTGGAACTTGGATAGAAGAAAATCTGAGAGTCTATCACAACTACAAGACTTATGCAACAGTGGCCTTAGGGTAGAAAGTTGGTTGACCTTTGACTTACTTTTGAGTGGTTTAGATGAGCTGGATGTAGACGTCTTGGCTTCCCTCTTGTCTTCATCAGGAAACATGAAAAACAGATGGCAGATGCACACAGTAAAAAGGTGAGTTTAAATAAAGAAGAATTACTGTGCTTAATATCTACAAATATAGGTATAGTGTTTATCTGCTTATTAGCTAAAATGGTCCATGGTAAGAAGGTTTACTCTTTCCAATGATCATAGAAGAAACTACAAATTTGGTGTGTCCATAGGACACGGATGCCCCCGCTTAAAGCGATTGAGTAATCATGTGGAAAGCAATCTGCATGAGCTGTGACCTTTGACCTTTGACCTGCGGACTCCGAATTCAAACTTGACCTGTATGTTAGTGTGTTCTACCTACACACCAAACATTTTTAAAATGTGTCAAATATTTTTAAGTTAAGATGCGGAAACCAATTTGCATATATAATGAGCTGTGACCTTTGACCTTTGACCTGCAGACTACGAATTCAAACTCGACCTGTATTTTAGTATGATCTACCTACACACCAAAAATTTTTAAAATTCATCAAATATTTTTTAAGTTATCATGCGGAAACCAGTTAGGGGGACGGACAGGTGCAACGCTTAATGCCCCCTCAAGACTTCATCGGCGGGGGCATAAAAAGATGAACTAGTATATTTATATCTAATAGTATATGCATGCAAGGCAATTGTCATGTTTTATTGTTTTTTTTTTTGGGGGGGGGGATTTCAAAACTGAAAAATTGGACACTAACTAACATGGTTATGAGGGAGTGAAGTTATTTACAGGGCCATGTTACCTTTCTAGATAAGTTGGTAAGTAAGAACTAGATATTCAAATAGAAACATGTACATGTAAACAATTTGATTCTTAGATATCTACACTGATAGGAATAGCCAGGGCAAAATTATCCACAATTTTAGGGGATACCTGATGAAAAATGCAACAGCAGCCTTCTCCTATTTAATGCAGAATTGTCTGATGTGTATTCTGGTTACTTACAACATCTAGTTCTTTTCATGTGTTATGGGCAGTTGTTACAGTTGTTAACTTGTTAGAAACAAACACACAAAATGGAGAGGCTTGGAAGGGAGGGTGGGGGGGGGGAGTGGGCCCCCTCCAAGGATTGAGAGAAAAATAGCACTTTCATCTTTGAAAATATACATCTTTAGGCAAACTCACTTAAAGGAAATGAAAGGAATAATTGCAATTATTATCCATATCAGACATCTGAGCTGTGGTTTTACAAAATAATGTTCCCCTACACTTTAGTGGCAACACGGCGAAGAGGGGGATATTTCTCATATTCCCCTCTTTGACAGGCGTCTATGGGATTTACACGTTAAAACAGAGGGGAATATTGAAAACAATTTACATCCGGGAACTTGGAAATCACTGCTGAGTTCGCACCACCGCGATCACCGCGACACGCAATGTAGTGTAATTTCCCATAGGTTTGCACGTAAAATACGCTGATGATCGCCGATTTGTGCGGTGCGGTAGACTGTAATTACAGGTTAACGCAAGTCAGAAACACGTTTGGCGTTAAAATTTTGCAGTTTTAGCTCTCTTACGTTATTGAACTGTTCTGTACATTATCGCATCGTTGACACAGCCTCGGCAAATGATTTATTTTAAGGAGTTAGTAATGTTAACGTACCCTAACGTTACTGTGCCTGAGCCTGGAGCACAGTTAAAGTTAGTCATCGTGTCTAACACTCAGACCAAGACAGTCAGATCATGTTTTTAATGATGCGGGCAGGTAAGGTAAAGGTAAGATCAATAAATTTGTTATCGATTTTTTGTTTGTTACCAAACATTTCAATACAAGGTTTCAATATACCTGGCCCCGTAACAGTGACACAGATCAACGTTACTCTCTAACATCAAACTAACAATGGTTTCCCGTAGTCCGTACATAACTCTCTCAACGGGACTGGATGCCTGGCTAACCGTTAACTTCGTTAGATTCAAGAGATGTTGGTCAACTCAAAATAGCGCTAGTAATAGTAGTTAGTAACTAACGTTAGATTTAAAGCTAATAAGCGTTGTTACGCTAGCCTGGCCTAGACTAGTTAGATCTAACGTTACAACTTACATGTAACATGGTCAATACAGAAGTCGGAACCATCACTCTGACAGTCACTAGTGTTAGTTAAACGTAACGTTAGTTATGCATTACGTTAGCACTGAATACTAAGTAGTAAATACTTTACCACATTTAACGCTGCCCGCTGATTCAATTTGCCCCTTTACGATAATTAACTGTCATTTAAAATTTGGATCGTAATATTGTCTGCTTCTGTGCTTCAAGTTAAGTCTTCGACTTAACGCTTGAATTGAAATTAACTACGGTAGTCAGATCTCGGGGCGCGGGGCTATGTGCGAATCGCAAACGTTGCCAGCGTGCGCTGCGCTGCATGCGCGTCAATAACACAGACAACAAAAGGTCAGAACTATGGCAAGCCAACTGTGCTCGGCGGGCAAAATGAATATAATTTTTTTTTCGAACAAAATGAATATTTTGC
Organism: Eucidaris tribuloides; assembly: GCA_001188425.1. Lineage (NCBI taxonomy): Eukaryota > Metazoa > Echinodermata > Echinoidea > Cidaroida > Cidaridae > Eucidaris > Eucidaris tribuloides. The sequence goes on along the minus strand of JZLH01S0253381.1, from coordinate 33,765 downwards.
GGGCAGATGCAATTTGCTCTAGATGTCTGATGTGGATAATAATAATAATATGGACTGGCTCTTACTTTCGGGAGATACGACATATATTACCCTCACTAAAATCCATATCGCCCTCGTCTTCGACTCGGGCGATATGATTCTAGTTCAGGTAATATATGTCGTATCCCCCTCAAGGCCAGTCCATATTATATAATTATAATTTAATAATTACTATAATATCCTTTAATGAGACAGCACGATTTTCAGTCACTTTACCATGCAGGGAACGAAAACATATTAATGATCTACTACAGCACATTTTCTTTCAAACATTCAGAGTATGCAAATTAGGTGTCAAAAGATATGCAAAACTCCAGAAAAAAGAGTAATAAAATCTCACCACAAAATCTCTACACATTAAACAGTTATCACAAACTTCTTCTTTTTTTTAGGGGGGGGGGGGAAGTGGCAGAATATGTCTCCCCCAGTCTATTCAGGGTTAAACTTACCTCTAGGACGTGCAGTTGATCTTGTGATGATCTTAGAATCTGTGTCGAGTGGCGAGGACAAAATAAATACATTTCCATGATTTAAGACATGCGCAATCAAATTCAAAAATATAATTCGTGTACACTCTTAACAAAATTTACAGAAAGTTTAATACAAGGTTTAACCCATATCAGAAAACACAAGTTTGATGATTGATCAGTTTAGTATGAATTAAGATGAAATTAAACATTTACGGAACTTCTGGTAACTGAATAAGAAAGTAAGAAAACTGTCAAGAAAATTGTTAAATTGGAGTGATACAGCAAACCAGGGTTGGTGGATTAAGATCATTGATATGTGATTTCAATCAATGATTTTTATTTATTTTTATTTTTTCTTGGGGGGGGGGGGGGAAAGTCAGTGATTAAAAGAGAAAATCCTACATAGAAGTAACAAATTGGTCATGTGGCGATGTACAATATAGGACAAGAAAGGTAACGCTTTCCTCTGATACAGTCATTAACACAAAACATGTATTTATCTGATACTGCTGTATTTACATAGTTTAAAAATCGACTTTCTAATCTTAACTGGCAAATCTAGCACGTTTATATCCCACCAACCACAGTGTAACCAACTATTGTTGTATCTTTAAGGTTATTTTACTATCTGGAAACCTAACCTCAATATCCGAATAGTTTCGAGTAACCTAAACAAACAGATTGCCTGTCATAACATTTGAATTCTCTGTTGATGTTGGGATAATCTCCACTGAAAAATGAAGAGTTACAATCCTGTGAGCATGTACTTTCTATAGTACCTTATGTACTAGAGTTCACAAGGGGAAAAAACCTACTTAAAAAGGTGACATATGTTCCTTCCTCTCTAAATTGATAAGACTCACCATTAAACCTTGCCCCCCCCCCCGACTAACCTATTGCATACTTCGCATACCAAATAGACGTCAAACTTTCTCCCCCAGTAAGTCCTAATGACCTTCCATAATATACCAACTGCACTTGAAAGCTGAGTGAGATGAACTTATGAACTTTGTACACACACTTCACAAAACCGCAATGACAGATTCATAACCGATTTCACTTTTGAAGTTCGGTGCCCGGTCGGGTAACCGTACCGATACACCTTTAGAATACAAGACATAATTCTATACAACTCTCGAACGGATATTTCTGTAGATCAATGTTCTTCCACAGTTCTGGGTATATATAAATTTATAAAATATAACTTATAGAAATCTATGGAAACATCTTGGTAACATACTTGCACTGTTGACCCTTGATGCTATTCTTGTCATTCTCTTGGAACCTGTGTGATCTGGCAAGAAAAACAAATATAGCAATGAAATTTGTCATTATCTGTCACACTTGTGAAGGTCAAAATGATTAGTTCTGGTACAAGACTTTGTAAATACGTGCTGGCAATGTCCTGCATGAGCTGACCTGGATATTTCGAGTCAATCGTTTCTAAATAAATTATCAGAGATTAGGAGAATGAGCAGACTTTAACACTCATGTGAAAGCTGCAAACAAAATCTTCATTCTTATTTGTCCCATTTTTCTCACACTTTGTCTGATGTGTCTTCCTGAGTTCTCTACTTCTATTCAAAGCAATTTGCTGTGAGCCTGGAATTTACGTCTATAAACAAACCAGCGCCACTATCACCCCACCCCCCACCAAAAAAAATAAAAATAAAAAAATACTGAAAAGGAAGAATTTCACATAAACATTTGTTTCCATTTTGATGGACGGATTGATCCCGGAAACAGGATGCTCATTTGTTTGTAATACTATACTGTACGATTTAGACTAAATCACATTTCGTCGTGGCTTTTACGAACCGCCAAACAGTTGTTTTGGGGTCAAATTTTCGATTTTGAGTTTTCAGCATATTATGAAAGTACATAATCTAAACTATCATATCCCAAAGTTTTAGACAGTAAAAATGTTAACTTTTTGAAATATACAAGTTTAAAAACAACCCTTTCGTCACAAAATTTCAGTCTAAATTGTTTATCGGTTCGTAAAACAGGGGCGCAAGCGAAGAACAGTACACAGAGGTATACGCGCACTGGATAGGCGCTGGTTTTACGAACCGCAAACAATTTCGTGCGAGCGACAAACAGTACACATAGGTATGCGCGCACTGGATAGGTGCTGGTTTTACGAACCGCCGAACAATTCAACGCGAAAATTGTTTGTCCATACGCAATACACGCAACGTATGGCGATACGCGAAAGCAGTGGATTTTACGAATGGCCAAACAATTTTATTGCTAAATATATTTATTATTTTATGATATTGGCTCAAAATAATCAGTAAGCCAGAAACTAGAGTATTTATATTTGTCACTTTGCTAAAATTCAGTCATCTGTAACAGCGAGAAACAAGAAAATTCTTTGTTGGAAAAGTGCACTTTTTTCAAACGCAATTTTCTTGGAATTGCGTTTGCGCACCAAAATGAATTGTTCGACGGTTCGTAATAGCCAAGACGATTTGTAAGGTTTATTTAGAGCAACATAATTTGCTCCTGACATACCTTCTGTATTCTTCCTCTTGTCTCTCTTTCTTCCTGTATCATCAAATCAACATGAGAAAAATGTTATTTAATTATAGTATTGCCCTGCAAAATTGACCATTCATATCACAAATATCCTGTGAAATAAATAAAAACATATACAGGGAAACCCCGTTATAGCGAAGTTGTCGGACCGCCGATTTTACCGTCGTATAATCCGGTACCTCGTTGTAAACGTACACATAATGTATCACACAAATATAACATGTATGGGAACTAGGCATTGAACCATCTGTTAACTGCTTTTCCTAATTTGTTCTGCACCAAAACTATGAACAGAAGCTGATTATTTTTCATTTATATACTCATCCAAAGTAATAAAGAAAACTAGATCTCGAAATAAAGCAGCAACCTCCCACGCTGGTAACTTGCGTTGAGTACTGTGTCAGGGAGGCAGGCTTGTATTTGTGACAGGCTGAACATACAGTACTGTGCAGTAGTGTGAATGCAACACACACACACACACACACACACAACACACACAGACACACACACACACACGACACACACACACACACACACACACACACACACACACACACACACACACACACACACACACACACACACACACACACACACACACACACACACACACACACACACACACACACACATTTGCAGTCAGGGACTTCTTGCATTGTGCATGGCTGCGTGGCAGGCTGAAGTAGTGTGATGCGCTCTGAAACGATTGGGCAATTTTTGCGTTGTCATAATTTAGAATTTAGTCAGCGCTTGATGCGACTTTCATTTCCTCGTTTTAACCGGGTGAATTTCTTATGTTTTTCTTTGTAAATGGGTTGAGAAAAATACCTCGTTATAAGCGAAATCTCGCAATAACCGAGCTCGTATTAAATGGTGCTTCTTTCCATTGAAGAGCACATAAATGAAAACAGGACCGAGACAATCACCTCGTTAAAAGCGGTACCTCGCTATATCCGAGCTCGTTATAACGGGGTTTCCCTGTACATTTTTATATGTTCATGAGCATTAATTTATCTCACTGTACAAGATCTTTTGTAGCTTCTGAAATCTTGAAAATATTTTTATTTTTGCATTTAACTTTAATTTTTGGTATCATATCATAGACAGAAAATAGTGCACTTAGAAAGGCCGTATTAAACGCCAAATAAATGTTTTGTATTATTATTATTATTATTATTATTATTGTTATTATTATTGTTGAAGAACTTACATTCTAGAAAGGGTATGTATCTTCAACATTTCCACACAAGAACTTTTCTCCACTATGGATGTGTACAAAGTTATAGCTATTTGAAGTTGACACTGCATTCCAACACTCGCTCAATGTGGCATTGTTTACAAAGGCTCAACACATTAAGAGTTGAACATAAATTCTGTCAGTTTCAAAAGCATTTGACCTTGGAGTTATTCTTCAGGATGATCTGAGTATGAACACGCACATTGATAACATTTGTAAATCGGCTGCCATGGGATTACACGGGATTGGGAAGATTAGGAATTTTTTGGATAGAGCGACCACAGAGAGGCTCGTTCACGCATTTGTATTTAGTTACTTAGATTTCAATAATGGTCTGTTTCTGGGAATCTCCGAGGCTCAACTAACTAAACTCCAACGTGTACAGAATTCAGCGGCAAGGCTCGTGACACGAAAAAGCAAATTCGAACACATAACTCCAATCCTACGAAGTCTCCACTGGCTTCCGATAAGAGCTCGTGTTCAGTTTAAAATCCTCACACTTGTATTCAAATGTCTATATGGAAATGCCCCAGTCTATCTTACTGAACTCATCAAACGATACCAACCCACTCGTCTTCGTTCTCAATCAAAAAATCTTCTTACTGAAATTCGTGTAAAATCTAAGACATTTGGTGAAAGAGCTTTTGCAAATATGGCACCCAAATTATGGAAAAACCTCCCCCAAGACATTAGATCATTGACCGACTTTGATAAATTCAAATCTATGCTAAAGACGCACCTGTTTAATAATTTTCAAATTCTCACAAAATCAGTTTTTACATTCACACGCATAGAGACTATTTTAATGGTATTATGCGTCTCTAAGAATTGAATATTATTATTATTATAAAACAGTTTTATTTCAGGACTGGCAGTTTTCTTTTGTTGTATCGAAATTTCATTACAACCAAACAGTGAAAATATAAAAAGATATATAGACAATAATTTTGGGACCTGAATTTCTACTTCGTTGTTACAGGAATTTCGTTATAACGGGAGTGCACTGTATATAAGATGCATATATGAATGATAGCCAACCAAAACACCAAGGATCCCGAAAGTTAATCAAATGGTTCATAGCAACTCATCAAAACCAACACCATCAACGGGGGAAATGAGATGCTTGATTTATGAATTGCCATTTTCCAAATGAAACCTGTGTACACAGCTCTTACGAGAGTTGAGCCCCATTTGATAAATTATTTCAAAAATATGGTCAGGGAAACTGGTCCAGACCTTAGAAGCTGTGTGGATGAAGCTCCTATGAAGCTCCTGTGTAAACAGGAATTATTGAAATCATATATTAATGCATAGTGCCATGCTATTTCCCTCCCCTCTACTTTCTTTCCTTTCTTCTTTCCCTGACTTCTATTTCTCTCTTAATAACTCGTAAAATAATCAGAGCATCTGTATTTGTGTGCGAGTGAGTGAGTGAGTGTGTGTGTGTGGTGTGTGTGTGTGTGTGTGTGTGTGTGTGTGTGTGTGTGTGTGTGTGTGTGTGTGTGTGTGTGTGTGTGTGTGTGTGTGTAGGTGTGTGTGTGTGTGTGTGTGTGTGTGTACGTGTGTACCCTTGCTTATGTTTATCATGTATTAATATATATTGTGTAATTAGATATTGTGTGAAATCAAATGTTTATGTCATTAATGTGAATGGGCTTCAAGTACAATTAGCTCCTTTTGCTTCTTTGGGGTCCTAAACCTTTCATTCATTTTTATTATTGTAATTTGATTGTATATATGTGATTGTTTCCTGTCACTATTTTTAATGATTGGTTTGAATAAATTAAATTGAAAATTGAATTGAAAATTAGTCTCATAAGTTTTTGCAGCAGGACTCAAAACAGTGTGATCACCAGTAAAAGTACTGGCTCTGGTCACACGCCTCCTTTCTAGGGTCGGAGGGAGCATTTCATTTAAGTCTTTTGGCCAGGGCTTACAAAGCTTTTTGTACTAGACACAAGCAGCAGTGATGTGATGCCTATGAGTCAATCTTGGAATAAATCAATTTTAGTAGGCAGTGATTTCATCAACTCTTATAAACTTTGAAAGCCATTTTCTGTATGTTACTCAACATGCCAAGGATGGTAGGGGAGACATTAACCTTATTTTAACTGGGCTATTTCAGACCAGGTTTTTACGTGGGGGGGGGGGGGGGGGGTCAATTGACCCCCCTTCAGATCTCAGCCGCCGATCGCGCGATCACCGCGAAAATTTGGATGCGCATAGAGCCGAATGTAAACTACACGACTGTATAGTA
>JZLH01S0253381.1:0-11787 GCA_001188425.1 Eucidaris tribuloides | reverse complement strand
CGCAATAGCTCACTTGAGCCTTTGGCTCAGGTGAGCTAAAAACAATATATACACTCAGCAAAAAAAGAAAGAAAACACTTTTTCAAGTTCACAATTGTACTATATAACTTAAATAAAAATCAATGAATTATATATCAAATTAAAGGCAATTTAATTTTCTTTCAGCCTGTGAGAGTAAATTGAAGATAAATTTGCATTTTTATCCCCCAAGGTGCAAAAGTAAAAATTGCAAAATTGCAAACACAGTCAATGGAAACAAAAGATCAGACTTAGACAATGGCTTTATCTTTGAACAAAAGACAGAAATGGTTAAAACTGCAAGACTGAGTTGTTTTGTCTTTTTACCAACAAAGAGAGAGAATGAGAGAGAAAGAAGCTTCTCTACAGCCTTCAACTTTAGAAAATGTTTGAATGTCTGACATGTAACCACCCTTGTGTCTATACTCTAAATCCAATTGAAACTTCCTAGACTTAGGAGAAGCGTCTTTCTCTCCCCCCCCCCTCTCTCTCTTTGTAGGTAAAAAGACAAAACGACTCAGTCTTGCAATTTTAACAAATTCTGTCTTTTATTCAAAGACAAAGCCATGGTCTCAGTCTGATCTTTTGTTTCCATTGACTGTGTTGTGCCATTTACATTATCAGTGGATTATGGTCCATTTTTGCAATTGTTACTTTTGCACCTTAGGGGATAAAAACGCTTGTGATCACTCATGCATAAAATTTATCTTCAAATTACCCTCACAGGCTGAAAAAGAATTAAATTGCCTTTAATTTGATATATAATTCATTGATTTTTATTAAAGATATATATTACAAATGTGAACTTGAAAAAGTGTTTACTTTCTTTTTTTTGCTGAGTGTATATACTGTGGCAATGAATAAATTTGATAGGTTCAGACAGGGTTCCCAGCATTTCAAGAAAACAAAATTCCCGATTTTTCCCTGATGAAGTCTCAAAATTCCATGATAATTATTTCAACTCATTTCCAGTTTCACATGTTGTCTATGTTGTTGCTGTGAACTACATGTATTTGCAGTATAAAACACTAGCCATTCATCCAATGGATGTTGTTTTGATATGCAACAAAATATAACAGAGTCCGACTGACTACTTTTGATTTTTTGGCAAACCAAAATTCCCTGACTTTTCCCTGACTGGAAAAGAGTAAAATAATTTTCCCTGATTTCCCTGATGGGCTGGGAACCCTGTCAGATCAATCTGGGCCATTCCTTGACAATGTGAATGAACTACTGAGCCATATATTGTGAAAAAAAGTTGCAGAAACAATAAATTGAAATTGAAATTGAAATTCTATTTCAGTGGTTTCATTTGATATGAATCATTAGTAACCATACGAACATCATCACTTTCTATCGATTTCTTTTAAATGTGGAAATGCACCGTTCTAGGCGAACTTGTGATAAGATATGATTAAAACTTTTATTTCATGAAAACTCATTTCTTTGCAACTTTTTTTCCATCATTTGGTTGGTACAGAAAACTATAATCTTGTAATTTGAAATGCATTTGACTTTTATCTTATACTGACTATCGATGTGAACATTTTCAGGTTTGCAGAGCATTCACTATCTTTTTTTTTTGCTGAAAGTAGATAAGTTGCTCACCTAGCTGTGTTACAACTTTTCCAGTGGCAAGACTCTGGAGGACATCCGATGCAGCGCGATCTTCCCTCTCTTCAGAAGTTACTGCAGAAATTATAGGTGGTTGTTGTAATAATGATAACTAGAAATATCACTGAAGGTGATTAAAACCCCCGCCCCATCACATACCTGACTCATTGCCATAATATGCTACTAGTACCATGGCAACACAGTTTCCCACATAACCAAAAAATGGTCTTGCATATTTTCATCTCAAGACCAATGTGTGACCCAAATTTCATGAGGATAGGTCGAAATCTGAGGAAGTAGTTCAATCCGCAAGGTGTTTACATGATTTTTTTGCTATAATATGGTGTTACCATGGCCATGCAGTTTCGGACACAAGCAAAAAAATATGTCTTGCACATCTTTACCTCACAACCAATGTGTGACCCAAATTTCATGAGGATTGGTCAAAAACTGAGAAAGTAGTTCAATCCGCAAGATTTGCAATGGACTGCCCGACCGCCCGCCCAACCATACGCTGATTCCTATATACCCCCTTCAAACTTTGTTTGGCGGGGGTATAATAATTATACTATTACTACTATGACTACTACTACTACTTTTACTACATTGACTACTACTGCTGCTTCTACTACCACTACTACAACTACTACTACTAACTACTTCTACTACTGCTACTACTAATAGAAATTAGATGTAAATGACATGATTGGGGGTAGTCCTTAACCCTGTACATAAACCGCGATAACTTTTTTGCGCATAAAGCGTTCGCGCCGCCATTTTATGACTTTTTTCTCTTGAGTTTTGCACAACTTTTGATACCAAATTTGTATACCCCCATGCCGTGGTTGCGGAGTTATGTAACATTATCGTATCACATGTCACGTAAGAAATCGAAATTTGTATTCATTTGTGTGTAAAGTGTATGGTATTTGAATGAATGTTATAGACATTGTTTTCTAACTACCATTTTTACTAATTTGCATAAGCATATCTAATAATTCAAGCATGAAACAACACAATTCCATGATAAACAACCTCTTCTTACAGCTGAAAACCTTGAAACAGGAATTTATGGGCCACAATAGGCACCAAAATATGAAAAATTCAATTTTTTGCTAAACATTTGCATAATTAATTATGAATATATTAAAAAATATGTGTGTGCCAAATATTGGTTACGATCGCAACGAAACAACAGTCGAGATCTTGGGGAGGGCGGGGGGTTTGGGGCTAAAGCCGCCCCCCCCCCCCCCCCCCCCAGTTTTTCCAGCCTCCAAATAGCCAGTCTTTTTAGGGTTAACTTGCGGGTAAAAACTATTCTAGACTCAAGTAAACTGTGCAAGGATTCTAGTGTGAAAATTTTATAGTCAAAAGTTGACTCATGTTAAAATAACTTCCATCAATATGTCTTGCAAGAGAGAATTTTTTGTGTAGTTTCTATGGGATTAATTTCTCTTGGGGCATGAGAGAAATAAAGTGCTAGTATTTTCACATTTGATTCTTGTTAAGTCAACAAATTCAACAAAAAATATCCTTCCAGCCAGCTAATGTATAGACTGGTATATCTTTCAACCGGATTAGTTCGAGAGGCATTTTTTATTTCTCCATATCAAGCCACTGCCCTTTGATATTATCACTATTAGGCCCCCCCAAAAAATATGTTGCCCTCCAGCGACTTACAGTAAAATGCGAAAAATCAGGGTTGCGATTTTTTTAAATATTCTTTTTTAAGCTGACCCAAAATATACAAACTCACCATTTTCGGGAGAAAATGTCAGATTTGTGTGAAGAATTTACCAAAATTCCTATTCAATGACTTAAAACAGCACTTTTATATGCATTTTGCTCATTTAAAAGACCCATAAAAAATATTGCTGAACTCAACTCTCGCACAGTTTCGTCCTACAAATACTTGCACAAATACACTACGTACATGTGTGTTGGTAACATCCGGGTTATGCTGTGGTAAAAAAATAAAAAATTTAAAAAATAGATAAAAATCGACTGACCGACCCAATTTTTAAAATTTCCCACTCGAGGGCAACATAACAATTGGGTTTTTTTTTAGGCCTTATTACTATTATTACATGTACCATCACTATCATTACTGATAATGGGGACTAGAAAATCAAACTTAATTACTATTTACCGCAAGTATCTAATTATTTTACATGTACTTAGCATAACTTTTTCACTTAGAATCAGAGCACATGAATCATTTAAGCTAAGGTATCCAAGGTCACCATGAACTTACTGGAATTCTGTGATCCTACTGCGATGGGTATGTTCTCTGCTTCTTGGTCGCCCGTCTGTGGTTCTGTAACCTCTATAGACAAAGCCAGATGGACAAAAGATTTTGGGGTTATATTTGAGGTATTAAAGCCTCTGGCTAACATTTACCAAAGTTAAACTAGAAAAGTTCGACTGCGCGCAGTCAATGGGTATGCCTCCGCCTAGTGCGCCCACTATGTAATGTAGGAGCCAACGACCTAATTACATCAACAGTTAGCACTCCTAACTGAAGTTATACGTTTGGCACAAAGTTCATTGACCTTTGACCCTTGACCCTGACCGTTGACTCCTGTGACTCTACCAGAATATTTGTCTTTTGGTTTTGAACCTAACCGCCAAATTACGTCAATAGTGAGCACTCTTTACTGAACTTACTGTATATGCAGAAAAATAGCATTTTGGGACAAAGTTCATTGACTTTTGACACTTGACTTTGACCTTTGACCCCTGTGACTCTACAAAAATATTTGTCTTTTGGTTTTAAATCTAACCACCAAATTACAACAACAGTGAACACTCCTTACTGAACTTATAGGCAGAAAATGGAATTTTAGGACAAAGTTCATTGACCTTTGACCCTTGACCTTGACCTTTGACTCCTGTGACTCTACCAAAATATTTGTCTTCTTGCGTTTTTGAATCTAACCACAAATTACATAACAGTGAGCATCCTAACTGAGTTATAGGCAGAAAATGGCATTTTAGGACAAAGTTCATTGACCTTTGACCTTTGACAGATTTGTCCCAAATCTACAAATACATCCTTGCCCTAATGGTCTACCCTTGGTCCAAGTATCATTAGAATCCCTCCAGCGGTACTTCAGTAATCTTGTTCACAAGAAAGTGTGGACGCACGGACACACGGACGCACGGACGCACGGACGTACGGACGGACAACCCGAAAACATAATGCCTCCGGATCCCTTACGGGGCGGAGGCATAAAAAATGTGAGCTGCATAATCCTCCACCCTCCAAGTGTCTTTGACAGGGTCTAAAAATAAAGCCCTGAAAAAATTGTATTTCAAAATGATTATTTAGTGCTTTAAAAAAGTGAAAATCGTAAGTTGACCGCATTCACCTGCTCATTTCCTCCCATAGAAATACCATGTGTGGATCTAGGCTACTTTTTACTTGCCTCGAGTAATAATTGTTTATTCACCCATATCTTGCCAGTGGGAGCATAAATTTCCAAACTTTTGTATTCTAGGGTGTTTATTTGTCCATTCCAACACTACTGTGTAGCTCAGATAGCAAAGTTTGACAATTTTTTAAATTGAAGCTCCACAATGTTAGCCTATCACTTTAATTAGTGAATATGAGTTTCAGAGTACAGCCTACAGACCAATCACAAGTTTATGGCATATTTAACTTAAAGCCTACATTCCTCCGCGAAACTGAAAACAGAAAAAAAATCACGGAAATGGGAAGTTTAACATGGAAAATGGGAAATCATGTAATGCTGAAATAATAACCTTAGAATTGGTAATAAATTACAAAAATAAACAAATATAAAAATGTCTAAAGTCATTCTTTAACTAAATAATACCATTACCAGGCATGAGAGTAATTCTAATCACCCTAGCCAACCTTTTGCAGGCAGGGTTGGCATATTTCCCACTTTTTGTCATATTTCCCGGACACCGTCGAATACAGCGTGGCCCAGAAAGAATGCCACGAGTATGATCGCTAATTTCTTCAACATGATTGGCAAAATGTCATTAATTTTTATTTCGTTGGTTAGAATATTCTTTTTCCAATAAATTGATACCAAGATCATTGATTTTGAGTAAGGTGTTTTGATTCTAGGGCCATTTTTCGGAGGCAATACAATTTCCCAAATTTGCCAATTTTTCAACAGGGGCGGTCATCGGACGCCGAGATATTCTGGCTCTCAGCTTGCCATACCGGACAAACCGCAATAACAAAAGGGCTGGAATGCCCTCGCTTTCATAAGGAAGACGATGCGAGCTATGTCTCCATTGTCATCGCGGTTTGTCCAGTATGGCAAGCTGAGAGCCAGAGTATCTCGGCGTTCCGATGACCGCCGCTGTTGAAAAATTGGCAAATTTGGGAAATTGCATTGCCTCCGAAAAATGGCCCTAGAATCAAAACGCCTTACTCAAAATCAATGATCTTGGTATCATTTTATTGGAAAAAGAATGTTCCAACCATCGAAATAATGGTGAAGAAATTAGCGATCATACTCGTAGCATTCTTTCTGGGCCACCCTGTATAGAATTGCCTGTTTGTGTACAAAGTCAACGGGAGAAATTTATATTTCCCAGACGATTGGGTGGGAAATAAGATTCTGACCGGGAAACGTGCCAACCCTGTTTGCGGGCCCCGTAGCCGGGCGTATAATAAAAACGGAATTTTGATTTTGTAAAACGGAGAAATGTAGGTTCTAATTTAACTCTTCATGTGTTTACCGGCTGATTGGTATGTACATCATCAATGGTCCTTCAACAATTGCCAAAAAATACTCAGTAAAATGAATAAAATGTTGGTATTGCATAATCTGGACTTCATTTATTCTTGGGTACAATGGACACCTGGCAAGTCATTCACACATATTATGCATCATAGCAACAGGTCTTGAGAGCCATAGACCGCTTTGGTAAAATGTATTCAAATTGATGAATAGTTTTCTTCTGTAGCTAGATGAGTTATTTCTATCATCTGTTTCTACGAATAAATATCCATAATAAAATGCAATTTGCATACATTATTAGTAAAAATGTGACCGCCCAGCTCAAAACCCACGAAAAGTAAGCCAAATGAATTTTCATTTTTCTAAATAGTTTTAAAGAATATTCTCTAAGCTCTAAAATAGTATATTACTTATTAAAATTGAACCATTCTAACTCCTTCAAAAAGTGATTGGAATAAGAGAAAGTTAGGAGGTGCAGTTTCACAGAAAAGGGAGAAAAGAGGGATTTAAAGATTAGGTTCACTCACTTGCACCACGCACAAGCTGAAAGTACCTGTCCAAAAAAAATGTAGTCCAGAAAACTTGTAATATCATACCTGCCAACCATTCCAATTTTTCCAGGACAGTTCTGGTCTTATTACAGTTATTAGGCAGTATGGCAAACAATAAAAAGGTTACAAAATAAAAAAAAAATGAGATTAGAGTGTGAATGGCGGTTGTGTCCTTGGGTAAGGCACTTTATCCCCATTACCTCGTCCCTCGGATAAGACGTAAAGCCGGAGGTCCCGTGTTGAGACAGAAACACCTCAGCACGCAGGGGCGGCGGAACCGGGGGGGGGGGCCGAGGGGGGCGACTTGCCCCCCAAAATTTCGGATAGGAAAAATGTGCCCTTTTTCAAATGAAATGTGCCCTTTGTGAAATGACACTTTTTTTAAATCTACTCATTTTTGTCGGATGAAGGCAATTCTCCTTATTATTATGTTATATTTTCTTCAGTGGCATTCATTTCTTCTTGTTTGCGCGCCCCTGACGGGGCGCGGACTTGTATTCAGTACAGAGAAGACATCATTGGGTTAAATTATGTCAATGAACATTTCGTGGCAGAAAAAGGGCATTGCATTCATCGTAATGCCCTCATTGGGTAGCAAAACAGGCCCTCCTACTGGTTTGCCCACTACTGCCCCCCCACCCCCATTTCACTTAAGGAAATAACGCCTTTTTTTCTAAGTTAAATTTGCCTTCTTTTAGTTTGTTCCCACACTGAGTGAAGTGGAACCTATTTGAAATACAGCACATTCTCACTGAAAGTGATTTTCTTTTTTTTTGTTGTTTGTTCTATGTATTTCTATGTTTATATTTTGCCCTGGACTCACTCGTAGATTAAGAGAATACTTCCAACGAAAGAGGCACATTATGTGCTAAATGGCATTTGGCCTCTCACCTAAAGTGCCCTTGGGCGGTGCAGAAATTGGGCCCATCTCCATCTTTTCCTTTTGAAAACTATGACGCGTATTTATGTGGCCTCCAACGCGATAAAAAAGCATTTTCGTTGAAGGATAAATTCCGACTGCCGCCTTTCATCTCTTCGGACTAAAGAAACACACTTCTTAATGAGAATTGCCCCTTTTAACAGAACTCGCGTGTATACCAATGGCATCATGACTGTGTATTTCATAACAAACTACCAAAATTCAGTGATTCATATAAACCCCCGCACTAAATCAATATCATGACAATAACATACCAACTATTGTTACATCATGAAACGACTCATATATTCACCAATCCGTGCTTTAGCACTTGTTAATGCATCTCTATGCACGCCATCTATTTAGAAAAAGCTGATAAGTTAAGTGCCTCATCTGTATTTCTTACTCTGGTGTGTTTTCCGCGCATCAACCAAAGACTCTTCCAAGCGATTAATTGAACCAGACAACTCGCAGAAGTGTTGAAGTACAAGAACGACGTTCGCATGAGATTCATTCTCGGTGTCGAGTCGATTGGCATATCAGAAGTTTGCAAGTGAAGAATACCCAGTTAAATGCTCTTTCTTCGCCGTCAGTCTGCGGGCGTGGTAGCACATCGTACGGACCGGGCTTTCATAAAGTCATATTTATCCTTCTAGCATAAATTTGCACTGCTTACACGTTGTACCTTTCAGAATTTTTTCCCCTCCCCCGCTGCCACTGCCAACACCTCCCCCTTCCACCCACCAACCTCCCTCTCCACTACACACCTCTCCTCCGAATTGTTTAATCATGTGTGAAGTTGGTATGGTGGTGAAACGCGAAAGGGAAGGAAGAGAGGGGAAGTGAGTAGAATGCGCAGGGGCGGTCCAGTCGTCCCATTCGCCGGCAGGCTGGGCGCGGGGTTTTGGTCTAGGTGTTTATGACAAATATACTTTTTAATTACATACAACTACTTGAGAACATATTACGACAATATAAAGAACATTAGATACCTGACAAACATGCAGAGACACATACCAGTTACATGTAGTCTTTTTATTTAGACTTACCAACATAAAGGCACATAGCAAACATTATACAGTGACAGAGCAAGCGCATGCAAGTACGAGGACTGTTAACGTAACATGGCATATTATAGAATAGGGATGGACTAGAAGATTAATGAATGTGTTGTCACTTGCCAACACTATTGTGAAATTAAAGCCTTAACCATTGCATCATCGCAGGGTATGAGTCTTCAAATCCAAAAAGCTAAAAATTCATAAGTCAGATCCATAAAGGCCCCCATTCGCATCGATAAAATTTACTTACATGATATTGACACTAAAGGGGAGTTCAAGGAGTCTTCTCAGGCACGATGCCACTGGGAAGATGCGTTGGAAAATGGCACATTTAAATATTGGCAAGCGCATCCTAGCTGTTTCCCAACTCCCGCTCACAGCATGGGTGTGCCTTGACACAGACTTGAGGCACCTGACTTCGCATGAATTCAGTCAAGTCCTCTCATTTGCACGCCACTATCTATAAAGCACTAGCATATTGAATTATGACTCGCATAGTTCCCTATTCAAGATGTCCACCATTTGAAATTCTACAAAGGATCTATGCCAAATTTGAGCTAACTAAGTAGAGCGGGGTGTACACATGCCAGATGTCCTGGGTATGACAACGTGAAGGGACGGCGGCGCCGTTTCGTGCGCGTAGAGGCTCAGTTGCAAAAAAAAAAACGGGTCTCACAGTGTGTACCAGAATACTCGCCTGCACCACATTTTTTTTCGCCTGCTCGGAGCAGTCGAATCCAGCGCGATATGGTAGGCGAGTTTCGGCATCGGTCCACGAGGCTCCACAGTATCTGCGAGCCGGCTTCATAGGAAGGTACAGGGAGCGATCGTCTGAGTCCTATAACAACACTTTCAGTACTATTTGAAAGTGACTTTGCCCAGTGGCGCAAATCCATTTTTAAATGTAGGGGGGACATCACATGCCAGGAAAGACGGGCTGCCCACCAAACGAGTATTTTGTCAGAGCCAGAGGCTGTTTTTTTGTGGTGTACCGAGCGGGGGGGGCCAACGGAGTTTGGCGCGGTGCCACGGCCGCAACAACAATTTCTGACAAGCGGGGGGGGGGGGCGGACCGACCACAAACCATATTTTTCCAACCCTCCAACAAAATCCCCAACCCCCAAAAAAATGAAAATAAACTGACAAAAAAAATGGATCAAGAGCAACACAAATCACAGGTTACTGGGATTTTCCTGATTTTTGTTTCATCTATTTTTACACACTCAAAAAAATTTGAGTGTAATTAGCGCCATAGACCACATTTAGCGAGTTTTATCAACTTGTTACGATCAATTCACAACCGAAAGATGAAAAAAATGATACCAATATTTGACTTTACAAATATTTATTATATGGTATTTCCCCTGTTAAACTCACAAACATATAATCAACTTTCAACAATTAAGGTTACTTTCTTAGATACATAACTGTACATTTAACTAAGTTAGCTCACAAATTCGCTGGATGAACGCAGTCGTGAAAGTTAGTCCACACAGCGAATAGCGTAATCCAAATGATAAGAGTCCACCGGATGATCCGAAGCGTTCCCGCATTAGTGAGTCCCCAATGTATGAGTATGAATCCAATGCGAGAATGAAGCAGCGTGATCCAACGAAATCATGTGAGGTAAGTTCACAACGTATTCTCAATTGCAGCCACAGATGATGTAGTAATTCCAAATTTAATACGAGTGTAGGGCTATTAGGTAATAACAGGTAACTGGTCCACACAGAGAAATTCTATATAAATCACAGGGTTGTGTCGGGCCTAAGGTCACAATAACTCTAAATTGACCAGGCTTACTATTAAACACTGCTGACTGGAGTAGATGACAGAACGTCTGACTATCTTCATTTCCCCCATATATATATCAAACCCTCTAATTCTAGAATCCTTCAATTTCTAAAAACACCAAAGGCTACATGTAGACGATCCTGAACATTCTGTGCTTTATGTCAACATCAAAATACAATATACACATCAGGACTGGTTTACATCACAGCCCCGAGTCTGGCATTCCTAATAGAACAATGGTGATTTAACCCACAGCTAAGCAGTACGACTGCTGGGCATCCATAAATTGTTCTGCTGTCAATTTCAAGTGAAGCAGAAGGCATCTAGAAAATTCCAGTCTCCTAGCTGGCAGATGAAAATTTAAATGTAGTTTCACAGACATAAATGATTAATTAATGGCTAATTTAGCATGTACCCAATAGGCATGTAACAAAATTATCCACAAATTTTTTTTATAATCACGTTTCCCCCATGGAAAAAAGAAAATTTTGCCGTAGTAAAATTTTTCTTTTACATTTTCAAACACATGAATACTGCAATTAATTTGACATAGCATATACTACCAATATTTAGCTTACAGATATATCAATACAAATGTTCACCTTCACTGCATTGTGAACATTTAGCCTATAATTTTTGAACACTGAATTCATGTTGCCATTTTTTGTTTATAACAACTCATAATTTAACCATGACAACTTGTCTTTTGTTGCCAAAAACAGCACAATGTTATTTTACCAACCAAAGAAACTTGTTAAACAGAATCATATACAATATTTATCAAACTGCTTTAAAAATATTGTATACTATAACCATGAATATTTCTTCATGACTTTTGACTTCTTATTGAATCATTTTGATAACATTTTTTTTTATACAATAATTTTCTAATTAATGAACAAACTGTTTTGATACCATAATCAATCAGCAAGGCATTTACTTGCACTTGATTTTTCACATAAAATAAATACTAGCAAAATCTTTTGCTAAAATCCTTTTGGATATATGGCAATTTCATTTTTCACCATAATGATTGTATAACATATATACACCTGATCACACTTTCTTGTGTGACTTAATTTCGATTTTGTGTCACTGTGTTTTTT
>JZLH01S0253370.1:53496-68648 GCA_001188425.1 Eucidaris tribuloides | reverse complement strand
TCAGGTCAAAGGTCATCACTGGTGCTCATCATATGCGAGCGGGAGTCACGACGAACGCGTACGCGCACGCCGAAAAATTAAGTATTTTTTGACAGAGAAGTTAAGGTGAAAAGGGACAGCTTCGAACAAATTATGATTCGCCATATAGACTGTCGCAATCTCTTAAGGTCTACTGATCAGAGCGAATACGCGGATCACCAATTCGTCTCAGTGACAAATTAAAATCTAGTTTCAAAATTGGATTTAATTTGTGGCAAGAAGGTTTTTTTCCTGTTGTCTGTTAAATATGTCATTGCCTGTTATATTGGTTGTAATTGGGCTCGGAAACATTGTTCAGAGTTTTTTTTCCAGTTTTTTCCGGTAAAAACCGGAAAAAAATAGTTTCTTCCAGTTTTTTCCACTGTCCCGGAAAAAAATATTTTTTTCCGGAAGAAACCCAACCCTGTAATAAACAAAAATTATGTTCAAGATATCCTGTACAAAATGAATGGCACCCAATACCAAGTATTAAAATCTATGCAGGAGACTAAAGAAAAGATTAAATCGTCAATTACTCAGGCAGTAGACGGTGAAATTTTAAAGTAGAAGGTGAATTAGGGTAATTTGAGCCGAGGAATCCACTGATCATATTCTTATCGCAGGCAAATGTACCCCTAAGCCGGCACAAGGCTTTGTAGAAAAGTGTTCTCCCATTTGGGAGAGAATATCCTGTGTGGACCCCAAATGATCTCCCATTTGGGAGAAAATCTCCCAAGTTGATCGTGCGCCCCTACTGATACAGTAAAATCGCGAAAATATACTCTCAGGAATTCCCCATCTTGAAGCAAAATCGCGAAAATATATGGACGCAAAATATAATGGCGTATACAGTATGTGATCCAGGATATGGACGCTTCACATGCAGGCTGGCACAGTTAGTGTAATACTCATAGTACATCTGGTAGCCAGCTGGATTGCTTTGTGTGAACTATGCCTAAAATATACCATATTTAACTTATCAAAGAGATGTATTTTTATCAGAAGTGGAATAATTTCAATTTACTTTAACATTTTGTTTATATCGGATGCCCTCTATAATCATCAACTTAACTGTGCTTAGTCTGCTTACTAGTTACTACTATATGTTTCCAGTATTGTCCAATAAAATCGATTGATAAACAGTTGTAAAAAACATAAATGCTTTCACAGTCATCAAACAATTTGAATGGACAATAGAGAAAGTGTGTATTGGTAATTGTATTGAGAAGTTCAATGGGAAACTAAAGGAACAGTTATTTTCATGCTATTGAGGGATAGATTAAACCTGTTTACAAAATCCTGTGAACATAATCAAGATACGTTCTATCATACATTCAATGGTTGACAGATTTATATTTCTTGCTTTAAATGAACTCTTTCTCTGGTATAATCAACATATATTAACACCCAAAGAAATGTACAGAATTTTTTTGCACAATGACATAAGCATGAACAAATGTACTTGAAAATTATAGGTGACGCTGTACGATCCTATTGTAGATGTAGAGATTAGAGATATTCCCCAAACTTTTTTCAATTGCTCTATATGTTTTACCCATCACATAACTTTTTATTTACTTATCTCCCAACAACAGACTATTGACACCCTACTCCGGTGTGGTATCTGCTATGAGTTCTTTGACATTGCTATGATGCTTCCGCAGTGCTCACATAATTGTAAGTAAAGTATGTGTAGCTATTACTGAGGGGTGGTACCCCTGATGTCATTTAAATGTATATAAGCAAGTCTACATTGTATGAATGCAACTGCATTGATTTGGGTTTCATCTTGGCATTTCCTCTTTTTTATGGATACTAATGTGGGACAATTCCCAGTCTTAATTTATTCTGCTATGACAAATCATCAATTCATAATGTAGTAAGTAGTACTTGCTGTGAGCTTCTCAGCCTTCACTAAAGGCTTGCTCCACTTGTACAAGCTAGAGCTAGCTCAAGTTAGAAGTAGGACAAGCCAAAGTCAAGAAATTGGCCTGAATCTGACCTTAGTCTGCAGGCACAGACTTTATTTTGGCACTACAATTTCACAGCGCCTTGAGCCAAGACTAATCTTGTTGCATGTTGACTAGGGGACGTGCCACATAAGCTATAACACGGCCTATGGAAGTACTAGTCTGCAGCACAGGTTGTTCAGACCCTGATTTGCGTAACACGACGGACAAAGGTTTGAGCCTTCAAACTAATCTGACCCCACCATCTTTGAGCCAGGAAAACTTGAAATTTCTCAAAGTCCAGGTATGCACAGCATGTGCTTTCAAATGGTACAATTAAGAAATTAGCTCAAGCTAGTGAAGCAAGTAACTAAATATTCAGCTCTTGTATCTGGAAAATTACCCCTTGTACAATTTAACCCCCTCCCCCTCCCACCCCCACCCCCTCCCGACAATCACCTCCTACTACCTGGACAACTACTCACAGGCAGCTGATTGTCCTAGGGAGTAGTTGTCATATGGCACCTAGGCGTATTTGTCTGAGGTGAAGTAGTTGTCTATGACCCCTTTCATATTGACAGCCGAGATGGAGTTACTCCGGAGTTCAGGAGGAGTAACTCCACTTCGGAGGGCAGTAGGAAAATTCTGAGATATTTTCGATCCGGATTCAAAGTGGAGTACTCGACCCACTTCCAGAAGAGGTTTACAGACGGAGTAACTCCACACCGGAAGTACGGTATTGGCTTATCGCAGTAATCTTGTGCGTGTTTACATTTCTTGTCCCAACGTCAGCAGCGAGTTTAGTCGTGGGAAGTTTGATTTTGCTTTGCAATGCGTTCCCTGCATTCAAATCGTGTGGTGTTAGATTTTCTTAAGTAAGTTTTTCTCCTGACAAAAGTATCCAAAATCACTATCCTAAACATAGAACTTATCTTACTCCAACACCAAATTCGTGCCGAACTGATGATACTTGAGCTAATCCCGTGTATTTTCAGCCGTGTTTTTGTACTCAGTTCAAGCATCATAACAAACTAACACTCGTCAGAAATAACATCTGGCAAGAGAATAGGTGAGATAAGCAGTCAAGTAAGTATACCTGTAGACGAATGCAATAAGTGATTAATTGTGAAATTTGCGTGAACCACTCGTTGAGGAAATTCTGCCACACATAATGGCGCGAACTCACATGTAAACCATGGAAACAACTGCGGATACACTGCTGCGCAGGGTTGGGCGGGAAATATAAAAGTTGGGAAATGCCGGCGGTAATTACCGGTAAATACCGTCCGGGAAATAAGAGGCCGTCCGGTAAATATGGTAAAAAGCGGGAAATAAGATTAAAACATCAATTTCGACAACTTTTTTTCATTTTAATGAGAAGATATTGCCAGAGAATTGTCTACATAGCTAAACTGATCTAAATATTCACTTACTTTTATTAACTGTACCCCTACATTTAATATATTTTGTAATTATTCGCTCCGTGCGTCCATGTTAATAACTTGGTTATCAATCAGGACCATGCAAGAAATTATCTGCATTCTTTCCTTTTTCTTCTCTTAGGACAGTTTTCCAGACTGTATGCATGAAAAAAGAAACTTTTATCAACTTGTAAATGTAATGTAGCCTACAGTTTGTACACTGGCCCCATGGGATGTGTGTTCGAGTATGGCTTCAGGAAGGAATTGAATAGAACTGCCAACATATTTAGAGTGGACTGATACTGTATTATATAATGACAAAAAAAGAAGAAAATTCCAAGATGCTTGGTTGTAACTAGAAGAGTGCAAATGATTGCCATCCTAACAGAGACATCAGTGCAATTAAATTGTTCATTTATTTTTGTAAAGGAAAAGGGATTACATACATGTACAACGAACTGTATGTGAATGTCAACATTCTTTTAGTGATTTGTATTTTTTGTGAGGCCTTGTTGTTTCACGATAACATAATTGTTTTAGAATACTAACTATAGTGTAGGACCAGGTGCGGCCAGGACCCATGTGTAATTTCAAACATTGCCAGTTTGTAGAGGGTAATGATGTCATGGACCGTGATGAACAAGCAGAAGTAGAGTGACTTTCTTCCTTTTTCAGACCTTTTATGTACATTACAAAATGCACAACACCAGTCAACTGTAACATGTGGGTAGTCTACATAGTACAGTGTAAATAGGTTTTCCTATGAATAAAAGTATCACCTAAATAGAACTCACAAGTCACAAATTGTGAATTGACGATAAATTGACTTTGAACAGAAAGTGAACAGACATACATGTAAATATGCCATGGCAGTAGCGCCCTTGCCCAACATGCTCCACTAGAGTGTCAAACTGGGGGATTGCCACTTCAGGGTAAACCCAATAGACCGAGGGTCCGATGGACATATTTTCCATTAACGGTAATGGTCTAATAGACTGATTATCAAAAAGTGTGTGATAGACCAACTTTCAAAAAGGGCCCGATAGACTGATTACTGGAAAGGTCCGATAGACTGATTATCAAAAAGGATCCGATCAGTCTATCAGAACCTTTTTTAATGATTGGTGTATCAGACCCTCGGTCTGTCTGACCCTTTTTTGAAAGTTGGTCTACCAGACCCTTTTTCAAAAATTGGTCTATGAGACCCTCAGTTTATGGGACCTTTGATCTATTGTACCCTCATTATTGAACCCTCAGTGTATTGGACTGTCCTGCCACTTTTGCCTACGTACACTCGGGCCACATCTTACAAATGACTCCCTTCATGTCTGCATCCCCATGTCCATTCTCTTGTCCATATCTACACCTTGTCTATACTCTGCTGGTCTTTAGATGCCCTTACTAATTACCAGTGTCCATTATCCAAACCCAGGTGAAGTTTTTCTTGAATTGGAATGCTTGAAAGACAACTTGTTCGTTAAATGCCTAGTATCCAAACACTGAATGATAGACTAGTCTGTCTAGCCCACTGGTCTTGTCCAGGACAAGGGCAGGCTCATCAGGCAGTGAGCCAGATCCAATTTTAACTAAATCTGGTTTCATAAAAACAACAGATAATCAAAATTAACTAATTGACAAACTCTAATATAAACAAACTTGTCCAAAACACCACTGAAAGAACATACATGTACAGTATACTAGTAATCTCTTGGATTCCAGTACTATCTTACAGTAGGCCTATTCATCCCACCCGTATGGTAGCGTATTTTATATTTCCCGGTAAAAAGGCGGTAAATACCGGTATTTCCCGGTATTTCCCACCCGTCCGGGAAATATGCCAACCCTGCTGCTGCGGTACTCTCAAGTATGATAGGTATCATAATTTCAGTCCGCAGTATAAGCGTATCAACTCACTCCGGAGTTACTCCGGAGTAGCTCCACTTCGCCTTCAGTATGAAAGGGGTATTGGGGAATTTATTATCTGGGGGTACCTATACAGAGGAAAGTTGTCCCCTAGAATCATCAGCTAAATCACAAAATATTAGGCTATTTGCAAATTAGTTTACGTTCAACTTGGAAAGATAGATATCCCAAAATAAAGACCCAACTACATTGGCAAATAATGACTTGATATTTCTGTTTTGGAATACTTACCAAATAAAAAATAGCCCAAATTTCACACTGCTGAAGCAATGCCTATTGGAGAAAATTAGAACCTGATATCGATACCTACCATTTGCAGCCAATGAATAATATTGAAGGTCTGGTTGTAAAGGTGTTTGCACGGTAAAATTGCACCCCATCCAAATCTGTTGTGATTTTTTTTTTTCAGTTACTCAAGCATGAATTGAGCATTCCTTGGAATCTTTTTAGGGATAAAGTAACATTCTCCATTTTTTTTTCTCCTATCAACTGTTTATGACTTCTACACAAGTAACAACATCTTTTGTGAGACAAAAAATGTAATCCATGTTTATTTTATCAAATTATTCAAGTGTAATTTTGGCTGTAAAATCTCAGTAACAGTGAACGTTTTATTTATTGTGTTAGAACTACGAAAAACTAAATTTATGGCATCTTTTCAAATATTCCATTTTTTCCATCGACAAAATTTAATATTAAATGTGCCAAGTCCATTCAGAACAATTATATGTTTATGCTTGGAATTATATCCTCAACACACATGTTTAATCATGGTGTTACAAAGAAAATGCTACAAACAAATGTGCAAAGATTCCTTGTGCCTACAAGTAGTTAACATTTGTGAAAAATACATTTTTAGTTCAAATGTTAAACTCTGTAAATTAGAAGTCATGCTGATAATAACTTCATACTGATAATTTTTTTGTTGTTTTTTTTTTTAACCGTGTTTATTGTAGATTGTTCAATATGTATACGGAAATACATGAACTACAAGAAGCAGTGTCCAACATGTAACATACCCGCCCAGCCTGGGGATTTGTGTAACAACCGGTCACTGGATGATCTTGTTAGCCACTTTAAAGCAGTCAGGTAATGTAGCAATGATGAGAAATTAGCTCTTAACATGCCATAAGTTGCAGATAAGTTGCAGATCTGTGCCAAATAATATACATAAAAGTCAGCATAGGAAATACACTGGGGCGATTGGCGATTTAGCCCCCTAGATTAACAAAATAGCCCCCTAAAATCACTAAACAGCCCTCAATTTTCCTTATAGGGTTCAATGTATAGCATACTAAAATCACCAAACTGGGCTTGGAAATAGCCTGGAATAATAAAATTTTATTTTCTGCCCTGCATCAAGTCCATAGGCTTAAATTCTCCGGCATGTTAAGAGTTAAATAACAACTACACTTGAATGTGAGAGACAAAATGTTTATATGCATAGGTTGTTTTTGTTTAATAGCATTAAAAAAATCTCTGACTTAAATGCCTTTGCCTGCCCCCCCTTTTTTTTTCTTTCTCTCTTTGTATTTAGCTCTTTTACCATTTTCTCCAATGAACATGTAGTTTTTATTACAATTTACAAATTTTCAGTATGGCTCAATTTTGTGATTCATTTTCCAATGCTGCTGCTGTAGTGTAGCAACAGTTAATGCAAGAATCATGATTGCGAGGAATATTGTAAAATTCATAATCCACATGTAGTGTAATAAAAAAATGTCCACATTTTAACAACTATGCAATTTTTCTGTGTAGATCTTGATTAACTGTCAACAATATTAACTATTTCATTCAAAATGATGTCATCTGGCTTCTGTAGTACAGTATGCTTGTTGACTGGTTGTAGTCTCCACTCGTCTTAAATATGTGCTCAAGTTTAACATTAAGATTTGATACCAGTGGTAGTTCATGGATTTGACGTGTGCTGCTGACAGAAATCGTATCAATGTCACACTCTTTTACTGATCTTCCTGTAGACCACACATACTGAAGCTGTGTCAAGAAGATGCTAAGAAAAAGTCCAGAGATAACTCAGAAAGTCCCAACGGAGAATCTGCTGGTGCAAAGGAGAAGAGGAAAGAACCTCGCGTGTCTGTAAAGAGGTTGCAGCAGGATATTGATGGTGATTTCGAGGCCGATTTCAAGGTTGATTCTGAGACTCCGAAAAGGAAAGGCACGGTAAGATTCATTGCATGTTTTCTGTCGTAGATACCAAGTTGGGCAATTCCATTTATAACCAGATATTTCCATGCCCTGGCCCTGACGTTAATAATTGGACATACATCAACAATAATAACCCGGAGCGTAATTGCCCAATGAAAAACAAGCCATTTTGAGATCCTGCAGCTGAATTCAAGTGCTGCGTGTATCCCTTTGAAGATGATTTGATATTGGTATACTGTACAGTATGACACATATTTTACATCAAAGCCAGCGCAAGATATCTTGGCACTAGCTTTTGAAAGGTTAAACTACCGTACAAGTAAATATCATTACACTCGCTACTGTACCTAGTAACTTGATGAACTTATTTACTTTCCACTATGAAATGGTATGGAAAATTGAATACATGAATACTTTCAAGTTATGAGAGTATTTTGACATTATCAAGCCCTGTGAAACAAGCTATACGTGGATGATTTAACTTGTGTTTAAAGCAAAATGCTGCATTTTTAGATATCGGGAATGCTTAATTTTCAGGCAAAAGCCTGAATTCGGGCTGTTACAGTTTATATTCCGGCCTTGTTTCAGGCTTTTGTGAACAAAATAGCCAATTGCACATGATTCTAACTATCCCTGCAATAATGAGTTACTCAAATAATAGTTCGATAATTTCATGATATTTTACCCACATTCTGCAGTGTTTTATTGAAATTGCATTCTTTAAACCTTCATGCCACAGAAAAGGTCCAGCTACGAGAGCACAAGAGCCAAAATTTCCTCGCATGTTTCCGAGGAGTCATCATCGCCAGAGAGATCGACCGACTCCAGACCGGCCAGCGAATCTTTGCCAAGTACCAGCGGTGCCAATACTCCACCTAACGGCAATCTTAACAGATCCAACGAAGAAAATATTGATCCAAGTTATCGCCCTCAAGACGGTGATGAGGATGATGAAAGCGGTGATGATGATGTTGTCATGGCAACGGCCGAGTCTTCCACACCCTCTACAAGTCGGTGTCCTCCATCAACAGCAAGTAGCAACCATACTCCTGCTACTCGAAGTGAAAAAGGCAAGAAAATTACCTTGTGTTTCATGTAGATTTTAAAAAAGGTGTAAATATTAGAGGGAATTTATTGATCTGAATGAAATGTGAAAGAAGTATTCTTAATTTCAAAGCTAAGAAGTATGCCTAGTACCTTAGATTGAGCAAGACAGTCAGAATAATCATGATTGATTTTTGTAATTATTTGCTTATTTTTTTTTGTGAGGTATTGCAGGAATATTTGTTTCCCAAGAGGATGTATCTGCTGAGATTCCACAAGAAATACAAAATTGTCCTTACAAATTGTTTTCTGATAAAAAAATATTTGTTGTATCTTTGTCATGAGATATTGTTTTATTACTCTGTCTCTTGAAAAATATATGTGTACATACCTATTAAGCCACTTCGGTTGGCCATTATGACATTAATGTTACAGCACTATTCATGACTAATCCCCAAGGTCAAAGGACATTTTGAGGTCAGTTTTTGAAAGCAAGTTTGGTGACACGTTTGGATTAATAACTGCCTTGTGCCATAGGATAAACCATATTTTTGCAATGCTGCTTTGTGTCATGAAAAATAAGAATTTGTTTTTGGCATTCATAGTTATCATCTGTACTGGTAAATAACAAAGGTCCAGAATCAATACATAGGACTGTTTGATGTAAATACAGTTTATCTGTTGTCTAAGTATGGAGGACCACTTGTGTCAAAATTGGAGAAATGTTTTTTTTTTCTGATCAGATAAAGTAGAACAAATAGTTCATTAGATTTAATTTAAGTTGTGTTGCCTATACACATATTTTATGCCATATCTTGAATTTAGACTCAAAAATTTGTACTTGGAATTAGAGCTGTAGTTAGAGTTAGAGTCAATTTCATGGGGAGCTTGGCCCAAGCTGAACTCCAGCTTTACCCCAAGTCCGTCCTAGATCAGTTTGTGATACTGCCTTCTTCATGAATTTAGACTTAGAGGCTGTAAGAAAATCAAAATCAAACATGCTAAATTTCATTTATTTATTTTATTGGGGGGGGGGAGATTTCCAAATCTAGCATGTCTTGGAGACATCTTGGAGATGTCTCCAAGACCTGATGGAGACTGGAAGATGTTACCAAGAAAAACAAACTTGTTTGATTTTCCTTTAACTCCCTGGAGACCCAGCTAGTCTCAAGGAGACTTCTCTGCGATCAGTGGAGACTCAATTTGCCAATTGGTCATCAAATTCTCGGAGATGTAACCGAATTGTGTCTATCTGTTACGGACACTAATAAATACCCAGGACACCTCCTTGGTGAGAGTAAAAGCCTGATAGTAAAGCCCATTCCTTGGGGCGTCTTACAAGATTTCGCACCGCAACTGCTTCAGTTGCAGATTGCCAGTGACATACTCCTACAGTGCGAGATTGCCGCCTTACAGTGATTATTCATTCCTACTTATTTTTTCTCCCGCAGCGATGTCTGTGTTGGTTATCTGTACCGAACCAAGCAATCAACACTCATCTAGACTCCCTCTTAATGGAGGTGAGATAAAGAGCCAGAAGAAAAAAGTAGAGCAGACAATACAAATTTTGATTAAATACAACTTCACTTCAAACCTTTGGCCAATTATCATCACTTCTAATTTACATTACAGTCAATGCACCTGCCAATTGTTTCCAGTTTTTGTCAACCACCAAGGTGCGAGCTAGACTAAGCAATCTTCCAGTGGCGTCCGCAGCCCGTGTGCCGTGTCTGTGAAGTCTGCTAACGCTTACGGAAACCTTTGAATATTGAAATTTTTTGTGGTTGATAACTTTCAACCCATTACACCTGGTTGTAACCAAAACATTGAGGATAGCTAGAATCCATTAGGGACCTCAATTATATATGGGTCAAACATGGAAGTAGCAGTCAATAGTCACACGCATTTTAAATGCAACCCTTTGCACACACAAATGGTTGCACAACTTTGCACATTCATACACTTGGAAAATTCAACCAATCTCAAAAATAATTATTTTCTCTGTATACTCTGTACTAGAAAATAGACAATGGCCATAAATCATTTAAACACTTTATTGTCTGGCTACAAAAATCAAGTTATTAAATAGACTGGATTTTTTGTGATATAACCCTATTTCAACAACTGCTCACAAATTTCCTTGCTAACAATTCCAAATGCTATCGAGACAAACATTTTAATTCATTTCAGTTGGTTCAAATAATTATCTTCATTTTATATAAATATCATTCGTAGAAGATTCAAGTGCCGGTTATTGTCATTCAAATTAGAAGTATCAACTTATGTTTCTCGGCAAACAGTGGCAGATAGTACCCCATTGATGTTACCATAAAACGCAAAGCCGCTTGTGGCCGGTTTACCACCACATAAGTTACGCAAATCATCTATAGAATCCAAAATTACCAGTCATCAATGGTGCAATAAGAAAGCAAGATAAAAAGAAAAAACTATCAAATTAGCACTCATTCATTAATATCCCCTCATGAATTAATTCATTCTGATCCCTTCATCTGTGCTTGTCAATTGTTATCAATCCATTGAAAGTGATAGACACAACATATTCTCATTCTGAGGTCTCTGAAAATGCTTTTGTTGCCAAAATTAAACCATTATTAACATAGATGAATATATTAGTGTTAATCCAACTTTGTGATTGCCTTCAACTGTTGTTTGTAGTATCGCGATGTGAGTCTAATTTGATTTCTTCCTACCCTTTTTCTTATCGAGCCCCCAAAAGAAAACCCCTTCCCAGATTAGTGCTCGAGTTTGATGTAACAAGATTTAGAAGCAATCTAAAAGAACATGACCCATACCACCAGGGAACAAACACGATGCACAAAACTTTAATGAGAGCTAAAATCTGTTTGTCTTGTTGCCCTGCCTTAAACCCATCAATAATGGAGACACCAGTATTAAAATTCTCTGTCTGCTACAAATCTTTTTCTTCCTATTTTCAAGTTGAGGACTACACGAACACCGTCAAAAGGGAGAGACTGAAACGAAACAGGAGATACATTGTTCCCTTGTACAATTGATGCCGTACTACTTCACTTAATTCATCCCAACCGATCAACAAGCATCCGAACCCGGTAGCCATACCGTACGGTAGTGAACATCAGCGACCGCGTCCACGAGTAAAAATTTTCATAGAGACTGCACCGAACTCCTCTCAAATGATTGATCTTCAAAGTTTTGGTGGGCTAAAAACCTCACAACTCCTCAAAAATGGAAGATTACGATTAGTGCCGTGTTACACAATTACCACAGTATGATTGACTTCTCTACAAACTTGTGAAAGAACCATTTTTATAGTGAAATACATCAACATATCTTTTTTCTGACTGATTGAATTGCACAATTCAAATTAATCAGGACTCATCCCTTATAAGCCGAGATGCCTCGACTACTTCTCAATATCTACATCCATCGAGCCCAAACAGCATCCTTTTGACCTCAAAACTATACACTGTAGACTATCTTTATTTGAATGAAAAAATATGTCAGCTGACCCCATGGTCGAATTCAGTCCCCAGACCAAATCCTTTAACGGTTCATTCTACTTAGTCCCACACCATAGATTAAGCTTTGTCATGTTGGCCGTCTTTGTACTGATATACATGCACATGCGCCTAGCCGACGACAGTCTGCGCATTTTGTACTGTATCGCCGTGCGCTAATTTCCATTTCATATGCAACGCAATGTTATTGTATCTACACTTCATTTATTACGCCCCGCATACCCAGACAAAAATCGCGGGCCCCGCCCCCACACCGCGTCAAGCAAGCTATGCAGGTATACATCACAAAGACAGCCAAACCCATACGAAGCTAAATCTATGTGTGGCCCACTAACGTAAATCGCAACCCCTAAATTCGGTCCTGGGGACTGAACCCGACCAACGGTCCCAGGCTGACACTACTCTTTTTTCATTCTCACATAGAGTTTAGTCTACAGTAATTCTTAGGGTCAAATCTTTTCCCTCTCGGATGCGTAAATGAGAAGTAGCAGCTACTCCCAGACTATTAAGCTTTCTCTTCACGTGGCCAAAATTACACATCGATGAATTGCTCCTACCATAGCTCTGTGTCTTGTAGAATCTGATAGTCTTTCGGTGGCACATTGCACAGATTTTTACCCAGCCAACATAAAATTTCTGCGGTGACCTTACCTTGACATTCCCGTCCACCTGTGAACGGCGAGCCCACGAGTTCTTGCATCGTCATTAACGCTTTACCTATTTCATATTATCTTCTCTTTCCCCTTACGCTGTGACTGTTATGATCCCTTGCAAGCGTCTTCATGATTCACCATTCCCTGTACCAATGCCCAGGTTCCGATGCACCAATCCTTATGCCCGTGGAGCCATCTGTCCAAAAGATTCAGCCAAAGAAGAGAGACTCCGATCACAGCCCTCCACAGATCTTTCAGTTGCCCCAATCTAGTACAAAATAAGTCACGAGTCGCAAACAGATGCCAAGAATCTCCATTTGCCACCCCTCCCACAGCACAGCATACACCATACTCATGTCCTCGCAACATATGAAACCTATGTCTGTGAAATATTTAAGATCCAGTTCCCATTACCAAGCGAATTTAGCATGATCCAATAAAACAAACACCAAACAATTGCTGTTTACTGAATATTCATATGTATAGAAATTTGGCCTCTGGAAGAACAATAATTAAATCTCAAGTCTGACAGACACTGTTTATTTCCACTAAACACTGAATTTCATCCGCTCCTATACTATTGCCACTAAAGGTTCATATAAGATGTATTTTTTACCGTACACAGTGTATTCCCATTGCAGATTTTTTAAAAACCATTTATAATTGAATCCATCAAAGTGACGGAATATTCTTTTATAAGCAGTACAACCCAACTCAGCCTTCTGAACAGCAAGAGAAGCATAGCTGACCTGAACTTTACCGTTAATGCAAACAAAAAGGTCATGATTGTAACAATTATCAACAAACAAGCTCAATTTTGTGTCTTCTTATTTTACAGCATTGAAAGTCTCAAATCACAGCCTGAGGAGGACCGATTGCAAAGCTCAGAAAAATATTCGCAAGTTTTCCACATGATCAAACAACAAGAATATTAATTTCCCCAAATCAAGTTCTAAATTCATTTATAATTAAAATTACATTTAATGACCTCACTGACTTCGAGGTTTTAATTTAAGATTTTATCTGCCAATTTTTTTATTGAAATCAGTTCAAATGATTTATTTAATTAAACCGTCACAAGAGAATGATTTGTGAAAAAGTGAAAACAAGCAAATTAGCTACTCTGTTGTCTCCTTTTGCGCTCCCTATTAGACAATGCTTCATATTTTTCCCTGTAAAACATGGTTTTCTAAATCAGTAGGCAACCCATATCATAATTTAATTAGGGGTAAATATCTACTATTGCTCTTTTGTAATAATCGATTTATAGTTTGTCTCAAGAACATTATTGAGAAAGTGATAAAGTAAATGCAGAGTTAGCTATACTATGTGGTCTCCTTTCTGTGATAAGATATTATTGAGTTTTCATAAACTTGTAGCTCGAAATCCAGTTAGCATAGCTAAAATTAAGGATTATGCACTATTTCCATTAGATCGTGATCATGTGTCATTCTCTTTTGTCACATCACGTGAAATCACACAGCAACGCACTTTGCAGAACTGATTAAAGAATCCAACGGAGGTTATGAAAGAAAAGGCCCAAAAGAGCAAGAAAAACACAACCAAGGACATGATCGTCACCAGTCAGCTGGCGCAAGCAGTGATTCAAGTCTCAAGAAATGACAATCCAGAAGATCTAGAATCTGACAACAAAACCCGAGCCAAATTTTGGCGAAGCTAGATGACGATCGCTATCATGAGAGACCAGCACAAGAAGCCAACTAGTGAGAATAAGGCACAAACCAGTAAAACGTGAACTCCAGAGAAACAACTTTCAAGAGAGACGACTAACTGATCTGTTCTCTCAGACAGCCTTGTAACTACGATAAACAGGTAATAAAGAGCGAGCATCAAATCTGACTTTGAGGGCAGACAAGCATGCCTCGACTGCCTAATTCCAAGATCGAAACATTCACGACGTTAGAATTAAATATTGAGCCTGCTTGATTGACAATTGTTGCCATGTGTGACAACGGAGGTCTCAGCGGATGGAGTCAAAATGACCTTGGACGGAGACGATAACGGTAGCCCTGTGTTTGTGATATTGCACGATCCCGGTCGCAACAGCCAACGACTAAAGCAATACCAAGGAGCTTAGTGAATAGAAATTAAAGGCAACTTTCACCAGTATTGACAAGGTGTGTGAATCAATGCCTTATCCTTTGACTTATATCAAAATGTTTCACCTTTCACCCAGCAGTAATAACTATGTTTCGTTTGTTTTTTATTTGTAATTTTTAGCCTCAACCTGAAGCAAAGGACCCAAAAGTAGCTATTTGCATCGCTTCCTCTTAGTCCGTCCATGCCGTCATGTTCGTCGTCGTCTGTGCGTCGTTCGTCCGTTGCGTAAACCTTTTACACATTCAGCTTTCTCTCTTTCCAACTATGCAAATGATTGGATTATTAGCCAAACTTAGGCAGAAATCGATCCTTAGGTGTTAACCTAAATCACATGGTCCT